>JAVIAB010000088.1:4667946-4807946 GCA_032433765.1 Megaustenia siamemsis
GTAGAAGAGAGAGGAGACGGACACTCTAGGACCGGCAGTCGACCTGGCAAGTCGATATGTATGACGAGACTTTTAAACACTGCTAGAGACTAACAGTATAGTTCTATTAGAATCTGGTCGTGAGCATCCATCGGTATGTCGCCCAGATCACTAGTTTAGAACAGAATTAATAGACGGCCACTTGACCAGACTGAGCGATTCATATTAAAGTTGTTTGTATTCGATAACGAGAAATTATTGTTTGACTTTGCCCACGTGTCTACTGTCCGAAAGATTGAAGGTGGGTCTGTCCATGCCTGTCGGCGAGCCAGTCTGAGATATGGGAGATGCTGGTCAGTTTTGGAAGTCTCTTCCTATGATGTGTTTGCTGCTAAATGAATGTATGTGGTCTGTCACTGCCACAAGGACAACAGACAAGAAAATCACTGAAGGCTGTAGAATTGTGATTTTATAGAAGAATGTTGAGAATACCATGGACATCTAAGAAGAAAAATGAAAACGTACTGAAAAATGCTAAAGCAATAAGAGAGTTAATTTTCATTATTAGGAAGAAATAATTATCATTTGTTGGCCATGTAATGAGAAGAGAACAGCTGGATTATATTGTAACAACTGGGAAAATTGAGGGACGAAGAGATAGAGGGAAGCAAAGAGAAAAGATACCAGACAGCTTAAGAGAATGGCTTGGCAGAAGGTCAACAACAGAAATGGTAAATAACTGTCGAGATCGAAAGTTGTGGAGAGACATGATCACCTACACCAGCAGACACGGTACTTGATGATAATGAGCCTATTGGTTTTTCATGTGTAGAATTTATCCTGTTTAGTTTTATCATTTTCCTGCCAGAATGGATAAAACTGCAATGGCATTATTTCCGATTGATGACTTCTATGCCTGGGAAAAAATAAATCCCCATGTTCTCCGCACTGTCATCGATCTGTTCTATCAGAAAACGTGACAACACGTAGGAAGAAACAGACCGACCTCGCAAAATGAGCTTTGAATAATAGCAGTCTCAAGATACCTCACATCCGTCATTGGAAGACTAGCTAACAACTCTCTCGGAAGTTGGCCGACTCGGTACCTACTATTTCCTGTACAGTCTCACTTTAGCCTGGCTAGGCTGTTCATGATTGGGCCACATTGCCCTTCTCGGGGATCTCAAGTAAACAAAACCTGATATTTGTCTGAAAGTTGTACAAGTCAACAGAAGCACACATATTAGCTTAGCAGAGTTAGTACTTTTCTTTACGCACTTTTCCTTGGCTATGATTGTGTGTGTCTGTGTTTTAATTATGTCTACATTAACATAGAAATGTATGTCTATTTTTAAGGTTGGTGTATCTATATCTGTTTCTATGTCCGTTTCTATATCTGTTTCTATGTCTGTTTCTATGTCTGTTTCTATGTCTGTTTCTAAGTCGTTGTAAACTCCCTCAAAATGTATTGCGGTAGGAGGCAATCAGAAGAAAACTTCGTTAAGCAAGTGTTTCTGGGTTTTATCTTCTTGGTGTGATCTTTTTATCTGTTTGTTTCTATCTTTTAATGTTTTCATTTATATATTTCTTCTTCTTCCTTTTAATTTTCAGTTGAACTTATGTCTTCAACAAACACTTTCAGCTTCCTGTGGAACATAGCACTTTAACAAACACTTTCAGCTTCCCGTGGAACATAGCACTTTAACAAACACTTTCAGCTTCCCGTGGAACATAGCACTTTAACAAACACTTTCAGCTTCCCGTGGAACATAGCACTTTAACAAACACTTTCAGCTTCATTTGAAACATAGCACTTTAACAAACACTTTCAGCTTCCCGTAGAACATAGCACTTTAACAAACACTTTCAGCTTCATTTGAAACATAGCACTTTAACAAACACTTTCAGCTTCATTTGAAACATATCACTTTAACAAACACTTTCAGCTTCCAGTGGAACATAGCACTTTAACAAACATTTTCAGCTTCCCGTGGAACATAGCACTTTAACAAACACTTTTAGCTTCCTGTTGAACATAGCACTTTAACAAACACTTTCAGCTTCCCGTGGAACATAGCACTTTAACAAACACTTTTAGCTTCCTGTTGAACATAGCACTTTAACAAACACTTTCAGCTTCCTGTTGAACATAGCACTTTAACAAACACTTTTAGCTTCCTGTTGAACATAGCACTTTAACAAACACTTTCAGCTTCCTGTTGAACATAGCACTTTAACAAACACTTTTAGCTTCCTGTTGAACATAGCACTTTAACAAACACTTTTAGCTTCCTGTTGAACATAGCACTTCAACAAACACTTTCAGCTTCATGTGGAACATAGCACTTCAACAAATACTTTCCAAGCCGTTATGTTTCTTGCCATTCTGTTAAGATTATTCCATGTCTTCCCCATCATCTTCATCTCTGCTTCATCCTGTCTTCCCCAAGAATATTTTGGTCTTCCTCTTTGTCTCTTCCCTGGGGATTCCAAAAAGGGCCTGTCATGTAATTCTCTCAATTGGCTTCCGTAGTGTGTGTCCTATCCATTGTCGTTGCTGTATCCCTTTGTTCACTGGTACTTTCCGTTAGCGCTAAGTTACAGATTTAGTACTGTCATTTGCATTTTTTTGTATATGCCCAAGCTTCAATTAATGAAAGTATATATCTTCTAAGAAGAGTAATGAAGATGTTCTGAGAGAGGCCAAAGCAAAAAGAGAGCTAATTTCCAATATTAGGAAGAAACAATCATTATTTTGTGGCCATGTAATGAGAAGGGAACAGCTGGATTATATTGTAACTACTGGAAAAATTGAGGGACGAAGAGATAGAGGGAAGCAAAGAGAAACAAATTAACAGACAGCTTAAGAGAATGGCTTGGCGGAAGGTCAACAACAGAAATGATAAATAGCTGCCGAGATCGAAAGTTGTGGAGAGACATGATCACCTACGCCCGTAGGCCCGGTACTTGATGATGATGATGATGATTATGTATCTTCGTGATTGTCATTTTTGTTGTTCTCCATGTTTCACAGCCATATGCTATGACTGATTAAATATTGCAGTTATCCGACGTATTCATCCAATGTATCCAGTCAAAGTTATCGTCCTCATCTATTTATTTGCATGTCAGTGATACCACTGTTGATAACTATTTCCACAGACAACTTGCAGTTACTCAAATTATCCCTTATAACTTACTCAATCATTGTGGACAACTATTACATCAGCCGATCTTCTAATTATTCAAACCATCACTTATAACTTACTCCTCACTATCGAGAACTATCACAACCAGTGTGAAAGTGGTTATAAGCAAACAATGATAAATCAATATAATCATGGAGGGCAACTACCGAGGTGACAGATCAGCGAATCAGTCCAGGTAAAGAGAGTTATGTTTACAGCACTCAGAAAAAAAATGATACAAATAATCCACAACAGAAAAAAAATGATACAAATAATCCACAACAGAAAAAAAATGATACAAATAATCCACAACAGAGAAAAAAATGATACAAATAATCCACAACAGAAAAAAAAGACAGCCCAAAGCAGGATCGAACCTGTCCTCACAAAGACAGCACCTTCCCAAGAGAAACAATCGCTAGAGCACGCGGCCAACTAAGCAACTTAAAAAATTGCTATGATTGGTGATGTTTTTCACTCATGTTTATTCACGACTACAGCATAGGGTTACGGTCACAGCTCAGGAACAAATCGTATGTCTGTATGTGGCTATGCGACGTCCAGGGATAAACATGAAAATACAGGGAATAGAATTTACATATCATTGAGCTCTTTTAGCTTGGAGCCATCTCACATCCATTACCATTGCATCCCTTAATTACATACCTTGATTACATCCCTAATTACATACCTTGATTACATCTTACTTTTTTTAATTATTATTTTCCTCCGTGGTTCTGCCAGTCTTAAACACTTGAACTACCAGTGGAGAGTGCACTGTACGGCTGGATTTGTGTAAAGTGACCAGCGGTCTGTCGACTGTAAGATTGGATTTGTGTAAAGTGACCAGCGGTCTGTCGACTGTAAGATTGGATTTGTGTAAAGTGACCAGCGGTCTGTCGACTGTAAGATTGGATTTGTGTAATGTGACCAGCGGTCTGTCGACTGTAAGATTGGATTTGTGTAATGTGACCAGCGGTCTGTCGACTGTAAGATTGGATTTGTGTAATGTGACCAGCGGTCTGTCGACTGTAAGATTGGATTTGTGTAATGTGACCAGCGGTCTGTCGACTGTAAGATTGGATTTGTGTAATGTGACCAGCGGTCTGTCGACTGTAAGATTGGATTTGTGTAATGTGACCAGCGGTCTGTCGACTGTAAGATTGGATTTGTGTAATGTGACCAGCGGTCTGTCGACGTACGACTGAAGGATCATGTTGTGTGACTGTGACAGCGAACTGACGGAAGAACTTGCTTATTTAGACATTTTTAAAGCTTGAACAAGTTAAAATCTCTAGCAAAATGTTTATTTTTACAGAATTAGACATTAGGCAATGGTACACGATTAATATCTAGCAGCAGGCTACACAGATCACTTCTAGGTTAGATCACTTATACAAGGACAAATAGAAGACCTACAAGAACACTTAATACAATCAACAGCATAGGCACAAAATACAACATGAAAATCAACATAACAAAAGTCATGAATATCGCAAAAGAGAAGCAGAACAACATAACTATAGACGACAGGCAACTAAAACAAGTAGAGAAATTCAAATACATATGAATTCTAGTGACAAACGACAATCCACAAACAGCAGAAATAGTCTAAAGATTCAACATCTGTTGTATTGTTCGCATCTGCTGCTGTTACGTTTCCCAGTGTTTCTAATATTCCGTCAGTCCATCTTTTGCTCTTCTGTTGGCCTCTGCTGCTGTTACGTTTCCCAGTGTTTCTAATATTCCGTCAGTCCATCTTTTTCGTGGTGAACACATGGGTCTGGTGTTATTGAAACGCTTATTAAAGGCTCGGTGTGATGTGTTTTCATCTTTCTGCCTTCTCACGTGGTCAAACCATTTTATATTTTCTCTTTATATATTCTATCGCGGGGGCTATTCCTAGCTTTTTTCTCAGTTCTTCATTTCTGATCTTGTCTCTCAGACTGTTTCCTGTCATTCGTCTAACACATTTCATCTCTGTAAATGTTATTTTTCTTATTGTTCTTGCATCTAGGGTCCAGGTCTGGCATTGGAGGCACAACGTTGGTATAAAGATTGCATTGTACAGTGTCCGTTTTGCCTCCAGAGTTATTTCCTTGTTAGAAAATAGTGGTGATAGCTGTCCAATGATTTGACAATAGTGGTGATAGCTGTCCAATGATTTGACAAGCTTTGATGTATCTTGAGACTATTTCTACTATTTTGTGAATTGTCGTCTGTCACTAGATTTCCTAGGTATTTAAATTCCTCTACTTCTTTTAGTTTCTTTCCCGTTTATAGAGATGAGCTAAAGACCGAAAATGATATCACCCCTCGACGCTGAAAGGCATATACGGAAGGAAAGAAGAATAATAGCTTTAGAATTTGGTGTTCAACTAGTGTCCATCCCAGCTTCAAGCTTAGAACAGTTGAAGAATTTGGTGTTCAACTAGTGTCCATCCCAGCTCCAAGCTTAGAACTGACACGTCAAAGGTGCTACTCCTATTCCTATACGTAGTAGAAACGCGGAGAATGAACCATAAGATAGAAAGTCGGCTTAGAGGAATTGAAGGTCACTGTCTTAAGAAGATTCTAAACATCCATTGAGATCAACACATTACGACCAAAGAAGTGGCCAGGAGATCATTCATTATCAATGTCAATCAAGAAGTGACAAAAAGAGACGCTGGAAGTGGTTAGGCCACGTTTTATGATCAGAACGAACAAGGCATCTTCACCTAGCATTAACGTGGACACCATCTGGCAAAAAGAAGAAGAGGCAGACCATTGGAGACATGACGACCAACCATACATGATGAAATGACACAGACAGACCATTGGGGACATGGTGACCAACCATACATGATGAAATAATAGAGGCAGACCATTGGAGACATGACGACCAACCATACATGATGAAATGTTAGAGATAGACCATTGGAGGGGGGGGGATCACAAATAATCAAACAACATAAAAAAAAACAATGGTAATCGGAAGCAGGATCGAACCTGTACTCCTCGGTACAGCGCCTTGCCACGAGAACCAAACGCTAGACTTGAACGGTGAGGCAGAAGTAGAACCCATTATCATTCCAACAACGGGCCAATTCGATATCTACTACACTGCTTGCGATTCCCACAATAGAACAACTCATGGAAATCATAAATGTTATGAATGAAATCATAAATGTTATGAATGAAATCATAAATGTTATGAATGAAATCATAAATGTTATGAATGAAATCATAAATGTTATGAATGAAATCATAAATGTTATGAATGAAATCATAAATGTTATGAATGAAATCATAAATGTTATGAATGAAATCATAAATGTTATGAATGAAATCATAAATGTTTTGAATGAAATCATAAATGTTATGAATGAAATCATAAATGTTATGAATGAAATCATAAATGTTTTGAATGATATCATAAATGTTATGAATGAAATCATAAATGTTATGAATGAAATCATAAATGTTATGAATGAAATCATAAATGTTATGAATGAAATCATAAATGTTATGAATGAAATCATAAATGTTTTGACTTAACAATTTCGTGAATTTGCATCATCATCGAGTGCCGTCTACACAACGAAGGTTGGCTACCACTGAGCGCCATTCTGCTCTGTCTCTTGCTTTGATGGTGCAGGTTGTCATAGGTTGACTTGTCCATCTCCACAACGAAGGTTGGCTACCACTGAGCGCCATTCTGCTCTGTCTCTTGCTTTGATGGTGCAGGTTGTCATAGGTTGACTTATCCATCTTTTGATGTTGCTCGTCCACGTTAGTCTTGGTCTGTCTATGCCACTTTTACCTTGCATGTTCCCTTCCAAGATTACTTTTAGTAGGATGCTGTGTCTTTTAACATGCCCAAAAAATGTTACCCGTCTTGTTTAATTTTGTGTTTAGTAGTTCACTTTTTATTTTCATTTATTTTAAAACTTCATCATTTGTTTTCTTTTCTTTCCATTCAATTCTTCATATTCTTCTATAAATGCACATTTTCAAATGCTTTCATTTTCTTTTAAGTTTCTTTGTCTAATGTCCATGTTTCTGCACCATACAGGAATGTTGAGAAGATAAAACATTTTGCCATTCTTAGTTTAAACCCTCGTGTTATTTTGCCTTGATGTTAATTTAATCTCAGTATTTATACGTTATTTTTTTGTATTATCATCATCATCATCATCATCAAGTACACTGCCTGCTGGCGTAGGTGATCATGTCCTCTCTCACACTTTCGATCTCGACAGTTATTTATCATTTCTGTTGTTGACCTTCTGCCAAGCCATTCTCTTAAGCTGTCTGTTATTTTTTCTCTTTGCTTCCCTCTATCTCTTCGTCCCTCAATTTTTTCCAGTTATTACAATATATTCCAGTTGTTCTCTTCTCATTACATGGCCAAAAAATAATTATTGTTTCTTCCTAATATTGGAAATTAGCTCTCTTTTTGCTTTGACCTCTTTCATAAAATTTTTTATTCTCTTCTTAAATGTCCATGGTACTCTCAATATTCTTTGTAAAGCACATTTCTATAGCCTTCAGTGACTTTCTTATCTGTTGTCCTACTGTCCATGATGCACATCCATATGTTAAGACTGGCTCTACATAACATTTAAGAACTCTTAGCACATATACAGTATATATTTAGTAAATATCGTTGATGTTCTCTCTCTCTGAAAATATGACTTTGGAATGTAATTAATTACCCAGATGAATTAGTAAACGTGTTTCTACAGGCAGTTTTACAATGAACATCATCAGTAATGACCAAGACTTGCTTGGTTCTCAGACTTCATCTACGGGAGAGTTAACTCAGGCTATAGTCACACATACCATTTCTCATACAACCATGATTGAAACTAAATGTCTCAAGACGAATACAGATATAGCCACTCTACAAATAATATTTGCTTCATAGCCGTACTTTTGAAATATGAACTACCTGCTTTATGATCGCGATAAATGTGTCAAGAATAAAGAATGAGCTGTGAGAAACGCTAGAGCGGGTTATCCAGAATAAAATCTATTAGAAGTTAGAAGAGCATTAGACTGTGGATACATAAACAGCAAACTAGAGAAGTTGTCTTCTGTATGACGATGTTAACCCTTCCGGTACGGAAGTTTTTTATCAATTTAACTGTAGAGATTTCAGAGCAAAAACATTTGTCTGTTTTTTTTTTAAATTAATCCACATGTTTATACTTATCTAACACTTATATTACATTAGATATGAATTTGTAGATAATTAAACAAGGAATTTTGTGCTATAAAAGTCAAACATGGACCCTTTTATAACACATTTAAGAAAGATCAAAAATGTGAGATGCGAAGCTTGAGAAAAGTAACGAACAACACAAGATGAGATAGAATACCAAATGAAACCATAAGAAAAATGGTAGGAATAAAACCCTGCCAATAATATATAGAACAACAACAACTTAAATGGTTGAGCCATCTGGTCAGAATGAATCCTCACCATCACCATCAAGGGCGTTCTTCTCGAGCGAGAATGCATGGAAAAAGACCAAGAGGAAGACCCAGAAGAAGATGGATAGATGCAGTGACAGGGACATGTAACAACAAAGGAAAATCACTAATTCAGACAATTCGAGCAGCTCAAGAACGACAAATGATATAAACCACCACACCTTTTAGGTATCAGTGAGAAAGAGAAAAGAAGAAGAAAGAAACAAGGAATTAGAATTCACCACTACCAAGATGATACAAGACATGTAAAAAACAAAATGGTTTGATGACAGTTTGTCTACACTAATGAAATTGAGAGTGACGCACTGTGCGGCTAAACGCACATCACATAATCCAACATGGCGCATGACACGTCGAAACGTACTGAAAGAGTTAATAGAAAATTAAACATAAGTATGTGCAATCATTTATGTGGGCTTCATAATTGACATCAACAATTTTGACATAGTATATACGATAAACGGCTCATATAATGCCTGAAATCGACATATCCGTCTGATCATGTCTGCATCATCATGATTCGTGTCTTCCAGACATTCTATGAGTTGTTTATGTTGTACTTTGTCAAAAGCCTTGTCGTAAACTTAGTAGGACGCACGAATTATTGTCTTTACTTGTGTTTACTTTTCTATTAACATCCTCATTCAGAAGATACTTTTCTTATACCGAAGTACATTTTTTCTAATTATTTTATTTTGGATGACCCGCATGAGAGGTTCTAGTATCTCATTCTTCATTTCTGATCAATGTATACAGATTGCAAAGCAGATAGCACATCTGTCAAGAGTACCAGTAAATGATGTTTATTTATTGTTAGAATTATTATCACTGCACACCGGACGAGCCCATAGGTGCTCTGATATCGCGCTCCAGAATCTCGAGAACATCCAGGGGAATCACTGTACCTAATGATACTGTTGCCTTCTCCTTATCAAAATGGACATTATTTTTAGTTTTCTGTATGTTTAGCTTGAGGTTTTGTTCTTTACTACGTTTCTTAACACACTTGTCTCTTGTAATCCTTCTGCACTGTTTGAGAGGAGGACTGTGTCATCAACGTATCTGAGTTCTAGAATTATGTTGTCATTTATTCTGAAAGGGTTGAACTTCATAAATCGGTACTCATAATAAATATAAAAAGAGTAGAGACGAATGTAAAATAAACATAAGAAGAGCAACAACCGAAAAGAAGATAGAAACGTAGATTGATGCCGAGAAAACAAATCAACGAAGAAAGAGATGTAGAATGGTAATGCAAAGAACACATTCACAACTAAAGAACAAGACAAAGAAAAAGAAGAAAAATGTTGGTTTTTTATTTCAGAATCCTTACTGCACCAAGCACAATGATTTACACTCAAGGACATATTTAAGCCCGCATATCCGTTACTGAATCAAATAACTCATTCCTAATAACATCTAGTACATGCAGCTATTTGTTAAAGAAATCATCACTTCTGTACGACCTTGTATGTGGTCAGTAAATCAGCAAGAACCGACGAATAAATTCCAGGGATGCTGCATTCTCCCATTAACTAATGGCGGCCCACGAGGCGTGCATTATCACAGTCACAACTGACTAGGTCACATTTATAGGCGTCCTGGGAATAATAACAATAATTTCAGGACACGCTTTTAGTTTTCTGGAGAGAGGAAGCTGGAATTTCTGGAGACAGGAAACTGGGATTTCTGGAGACAGGAAACTGGGATTTCTGGAGACAGAAAGATGGGATTTCTGGAGAAAGAAACATGGGATTTCTGGAGACATGAAACTGGGATTTCTTGAGACAGGAAGCTGGGATTTCTGGAGACAGGAAGCTGGGATTTCTGGAGAAAGGGTGATGGGATTGTGGAGACAGGGGGGAAAAAATGGGGGGATTTCTGGAGACAGGAAGCTGGGATTTCTGGAGATAGGAAACTGGGATTTCTGGAGACAGGAAGCTGGGATTTCTGGAGAAAGGGTGATGGGATTTCTGGAGACAGGAAGCTGGGATTTCTGGAGAAAGGGTGATGGGATTTCTGGAGACAGGAAGCTGGGATTTCTGGAGAAAGGGTGTGGGATTTCTGGAGACAGGAAGCTGGGATTTCTGGAGATAGGAAATGGGATTTCTGGAGACAGGAAGCTGGGATTTCTGGAGAAAGGGTGATGGGATTTCTGGAGACAGGAAGCTGGGATTTCTGGAGACAGGAAAGTGGGATTTCGGCAGAAGGGAAACTGGTAGAGAAAGATATGTTGTGCGTGCGTGATAGAGAAGTGGTAGAGAAATATATGTTTGTGCGAGCATGAAAGAGAAGTGGTAGAGAAATATATGAGTGCGTGCATGAAGGAGAAGTGGTAGAGAAATATATGTTGTGCGTGCATGAAGGAGAAGTGGTCAATTTGATTACGTGCGTTGTCCCTGGGCTTTTCCATGTCCACAGACGTCTTGGATATTGCTTAACCAAGTGCATCCTATCATCATGTTGTGTGTTCTTCTCCAGTCAATATGTGTGTCACCCTCTTTCACTCCTCTCACCTAAGCCATAATAACCAACCCATTCTTCAACTCTTTCCTTTCCTACTTTTGCATTGAGATCCCAGGAACAAATGTGTTTTCATGTGGTTTATGCTGACAAAGTGCCATCCTAAGCTCGTGATCAAATGTATCAACTGTTTTCTCTGGACTATCTGTTGTTGGTGCATAGACCTGTGATGTGTGATATGATTACTAAATAATAATGGTGTTTTAGGAGTGACAAATAACAGCCATAATTTGTAGCCAAAAGAACAGCCAAAATGTGTAACAAAATAACAGCCATAATTTGTAACAAAATAACAGCCATAATTTGTAACAAAATAACAGCCATAATTTGTAACAAAATAACAGCCATAATTTGTAACAAAATAACAGCCATAATTTGTAACAAAAAGATTGACAAACATGGAGTTTCAGGGTAGATGTATTTGAATTCTTAACTACAACAGTTTTGACATTTTAAAATTCAGCTTACTCTAATTCATCTTCTTCCTTTCAGCTCCCTGTGGAGTATAGGTCGTCAACTAACACTTTCAGCTCCCTGTGGAGTATAGGTCGTCAACTAACACTTTCAGCTCCCTGTGGAGTATAGGTCGTCAACTAACACTTTCAGCTCCCTGTGGAGTATAGGTCGTCAACTAACACTTTCAGCTCCCTGTGGAGTATAGGTCGTCAACTAACACTTTCAGCTCCCTGTGGAGTATAGGTCGTCAACTAACACTTTCAGCTCCCTGTGGAGTATAGGTCGTCAACTAACACTTTCAGCTCCCTGTGGAGTATAGGTCGTCAACTAACACTTTCAGCTCCCTGTGGAGTATAGGTCGTCAACTAACACTTTCAGCTCCCTGTGGAGTATAGGTCGTCAACTAACACTTTCAGCTCCCTGTGGAGTATAGGTCGTCAACTAACACTTTCAGCTCCCTGTGGAGTATAGGTCGTCAACTAACACTTTCAGCTCCCTGTGGAGTATAGGTCGTCAACTAACACTTTCAGCTCCCTGTGGAGTATAGGTCGTCAACTAACACTTTCAGCTCCCTGTGGAGTATAGGTCGTCAACTAACAATTTCAGCTCCCTGTGGAGTATAGGTCGTCAACTAACACTTTCAGCTCCCTGTGGAGTATAGGTCGTCAACTAATACTTTCAGCTCCCTGTGGAGTATAGGTCGTCAACAAATACGCTCCAAGAATTTATGTTACTGGACTTATCCATGTTTGTGAAGATTTTGCTGCATATATTTTGTACAGTACAGGATATCCAGTCGCATGCCCAAAGCTCCTTAGTCGCCTCTTACAAACATGACTGGTAGGGAACAGCTCCACAGTTCTTGACTGGAGAAATAATAGATTGGAGAAATGACTCATCCCCCACACTGTCCCATCTATATAGATTGGAGAAATGACTCATCCCGCACACTGTCCCATCTATATAGATCGGAGAAATGACTCATCCCGCACACTGTCCCATCTATATAGATTGGAGAAATGACTCATCCCGCACACTGTCCCATCTATATAGATTGGAGAACTTACTCATCCCCCACACGGTTCCATCTCTATAAAATAGAGAACTAACTCATCCCCCACGCTGTCCCATCTTTTTAGATTGGAGAACTAACTCATCTCCCACATAGTCCCATCTCTATAGATTGGAGAACTAACTCGTCCCTCACACTTTTCACATCTCTAGAGATTTGAGAACTAACTCATCCCACACACTGTTCCATCTCTATAGATTGGAGAACTAACTCTTCCCCCGCGCTATGCCATCTCTATAGATTGGAGAGCTATATCATCCCCCACACTGTCCCATCTCTACAGATTGGAGAACTAATTTATACCACACACTGTCTCATCTCTATAGATTGGAGAACTAACTCATACTACACGCTGTCCCATCTCTATATATTGGAGAACTAACTCATTCTCAACGCTGTCCTATCTCTATAGATTGGAGAAATAACTCATCCTCGACACTGTCCCATCTCTATAGATTGGTGAACTAACTCATCCCCCACACTGTCCCATCTCTATAGATTGGAGAACTAATTAAACATCCCCCAAACTGTCCCATCTCTACATACTGGAGAACTAACTCATCCCCCACACTGTTCCATCTCTATAGACTGAAGAACTAACTCATCCCCCACACTGTCCCATCTCTATAGACTGAAGAACTAACTCATCCCCCACACTGTCCCATCTCTATAGACTGGAGAACTAACTCACCCCTCACACTCTGTCCCATCTCTATAGACTGAAGAACTAACTCATCCCCCACACTGTTCCATCTCTATAGACTGAAGAACTAACTCATCCCCCACACTGTTCCATCTCTATAGACTGAAGAACTAACTCATCCCCCACACTGTTCCATCTCTACATACTGGAGAACTAACTCATCCCCCACACTGTCCCATCTCTATAGACTGAAGAACTAACTCATCCCCCCACACTGTCCCATCTCTATAGACTGAAGAACTAACTCATCCCCCACACTGTCCCATCTCTATAGACTGAAGAACTAACTCATCCCCCACTCTGTCCCATATCTATAGACTGAAGAACTAACTCATCCCCCACACTGTCCCATATCTATAGACTGAAGTACTAACTCATCCCCCACACTGTCCCATCTCTATAGACTGAAGAACTAACTCATCCCCACTCTGTCCCATATCTATAGACTGAAGAACTAACTCATCCCCCACACTGTCCCATATCTATAGACTGAAGAACTAACTCATCCCCCACACTGTCCCATCTCTATAGATTGGAGAACTAATTCATGCCCCACACTGTCCCATTTCTAGAGATTGGAGAATTAACTGCCTTTAATAGTCTTCGACAATGCACATACGTCAAAGTTGACCGACTGAGTTCTTCCCAAACTGGAAGGTCCAATATTAGCAGATAATTATTGGAAGCAATGTTTTTGTTAGTCACTAATGATTGTCGAAATCTGGCACCGAAGGGGGAGGTAAGTGCGCAGAATGTGAAATAGCAATCATCATCTCCACATTAGTCATCACTAATTCTGGGTTTTCAGACTTCGCTGTAATTTGCCCTCGGCAGTTCTCGCTACTTCATAATTGGTCTGGACTACGATATCCTCGCATGCCAGCCAAATGTGGCTATTAGAGGGCATATCTCGGCATCTTTATCAAGAGATTCTGCCATCAACTAAGCTCGGTAGTTGATTTCCATCTGTTGTATTGTAGCCAAGCCTAAATATTAGTGTATGTCACCTTAACGCCAACAAGTCCTGCATAAGTAAGGGTATGCGATTTCTTGAGCGGATCTAATAGGAACAGTTGGCCTCTAGCAGTTTCACCAAAGAAATCATGTTAGCTGCGACAAAAACGTCACAAAATTGATCTGAATGAACTACTAATTAGCACATCATCACTATGTGCCACAGCGTAAATGTACCAGTCAATCACCAGTGGATAAAGAGATACAGCAAAGACGATGGCGCTGGATAGGACACACACTACGGAAGCCAACTGAGAGTATTACACAACAGGCGCTTTTTGGAATCCCCAGGGGAAAAGACAAAGAGGAAGACCAAGGAATTCTTGGAGAAGACAGATAGAAGCAGAGATGAAGATGATGGGGAAGACATGGAATGATCTTAAAAGAATGGCAAAAAACAGAACGACTTGGAAAGTGTTTGTTGAAGACCTATGATCCACAGGGAGCTGAAAGTGTTTGTTGAAGACCTATGCTCCACAGGGAGCTCAAAAAAGGTAGAAGAAGAAGATCATGTGCCACAGCGGTTGGCGTAGGAAATCAAGCTCTTCCACAATACACTATCCATAGTGCATGATATCACTTCTGTTGTTTACTATTTTCCATGCAATGACACCAAGCTATCTAGTATCTTTTTTCTTTGTCGTCTCCACTATCTTTTCTTTCCCTGTATTTTGTCAGTTGTAACCAAGTATTCCAACTTTCCTCTTCTCATAATGTGTCCAAAAATGTTAATTGTTTCTTTCTGGTGTTTCTTAGGAACTCCCTTTTTGTGTTGGTCATGAAAATTTCCTCGCTGGTCTTTTTAGCTGTCAGGGGAATTTTTAACATTCTTCTGAGAAATCCCATCTCTGTGGCTTTTAATTGACTTTTCATTAATGTGTCAACTATCTATTTGTTAGCTTTCAGATGTCAGAACTGGATCTATATAGCACAGATGAACTGGCTTTCTCACTTCTATTCACATAGAATTGCTGCAGAAAAGCGACAAAAAAGATCTGTAGACTCTGATGATACTTTTATCTACAGATATGAGAATTGTTGTGATGAATGTGATATATATATATATATATACAAGAGTCGTTATCAATGTTATATATAGATACAAGAGTCGTTATCAATGGTGTATATAGATACAAGAGTCGTTATCAATGGTGTATATAGATACAAGAGTCGTTATCAATGTTATATATAGATACAAGAGTCGTTATCAATGGTATATATAGATACAAGCGTCGTTATCAATGTTATATATAGATACAAGCGCCTTTATCAAAGTTATATATAGATACAAGAGTCATTTGGACTCCCGGTTCCAAAATGGTGGAACGAAATTCGTGTTCTCTCGACCGCTGCAGAAATAGCATTTGAGGACTGATTAATTTCTGCTCTTCAATGTAATTTTCTGCGTTAAAGTCAATCTGATGATCCACTTAACAAATTTCGCCGATGATGCTGAGTCGTACACAACTCAATGTTCATCATTGTCAAGTCAAAGGTATTGAATGTGACCATCTAGAGTTGATATGCGGTTTATGTCAACACATTGAGTGCTTTTTCGTGGCCGTCGTCTCAATTGTTTGACGCCATTTATTTACATGTTACAACTCATTAATATAGACTTATCTGCCAAGTCAACCGAAGTTTTCACTTTAGAGATTTTACATCATCTTTTCGTACGTTGTCGGCTGCATTTATTAGAGTAATCGGGATCTTATGGGCGCAGCCATTGTTGTGTGTACTACGTCATCACAATGGCTCATTGTATATTTCTAAAACAACCGTCTGCTAATAGTGAAAGGCGAAATGGAGTTTTGTTCATGACTTTGCAGCACCGGGGTGACTCCCGGAGGTTCATGTTAGTCAGGAGGGATTCATAATTTCACAAATTCACATTGCAGGGAGATCTTAAAGTGTAACAGAATAAGCTAATGTAAGCATGGGGACAGTTAACTGAGTTGCTAACCAGATATTCCAGAATACATGTCAGTCACAAGTTGTAGAGAGTGGGTAGTGGACACCCACCGAAGGAGAGTGGTAGAATGATTGGACGACAGGATGAAAGTTTAGTTACATGAAATTTTCCCTGCAGTGGAAGATGACGCAGTGTCTGTGGGGATAGGGTCCTCAGGCATAACAATGTCACCCACCGAACTTGTTAGAGAGGGTCATGACTTGGCCTGGACATAATAGTTGAGGGGGATTTTTCATGAATCTCCACTCGCCCAGTTGTTGTGAGAGTGACCAACACACAGGTAGCACGCAGTGACCTCGTGGCGTTACTAACATATCTCCAAGATGTCCACTTGGGTTGTCCAATTCACAACAACAAGTTGTATTGTAAGTGACCATCACACGGATACCATGCACTGAACTCATGTTGTTACTCTGCCAGGTAAATAGCTACCAGGAGAGGTCAGTGTCATGAGGTAATGTTGTTCCAATAGTTCATAGAGATTTCGGGGAAACAGGTTGTTTGTCATCAATCTGGCGGAAAGTTCAGGTGAGTCACAGATGGTGAAAACCTCGACACTAATGCATGTGACCAACAAGTGGTCAATCGGCAGCAGCTGATTGGCTGCTGAGCCTCAGGACGTAGAGAGTTATCGAGTACTTAAAGTCCTGCACAATAGAAAAAATAGTTAGTCAGAGGAGCAGAAGAGAAGTGAGTCAGAGTCAGTCAGAAGGTTAGAAGTAGAAACATTTAGACAAGAAGCAGTAAGCAGTTTAGAAACAGTTAGAGCCAGAACAGTTATAAGATTAGTTAATAAGTTTTTATTGAGTTAGCCAAGTCAGTAAGAATCATCAAGTTACAGTCATAAGTCAGTGATAGATTATTAAGACACTGGAGAAGTTATCAGTAGAAGTTAATGAACATATGAACATTAGTGCTGTGCAAGTTGTTTTTACAAGTGTCCAATTTTTTATGTTAATAAATTCTTACAAACAGTAAGTAGTCTTACAAAGTCGTAAGTTGATGAACAATGTTGATGAATAATGTTTGATGATCAATAAACTGAATATAATTATCAACAGTTAAGTGATCGTGTGCAACTCTATTTCAATAGTCTGTTGTTTGATGTGCGACGGGGATAGTCTGATGACTAACTGTATTTCATATGTATGGATTTGGAGTCAAAAGGATGTTCTAACATCATCAAGCGCTATACATAAAAAAAAAATATGACGATCATCATTCTCAGAGGGACGTGAACTTGTTGCAGGGACGTGAAAAGAGTTCCTTGTTGCTGTTTCCTCATATTCCAAGTCCTGCTTGTTGCAGGAGCTACTGCATTAAGTGCTCTGTGCACACCGTGAGCTGTGTGTTTCATCCGTTTTGATAGTGTTTCGATATTCCGATTGTTTACGATGAATGATGATATCGTATGATGGAGAACAGATGGCTGTGTTCACTTTCCGTGTGATTTCGCATTATGTCTTTTGGTGTGTGCTGAGACTACTATGATGGGGACAACAGCTACCTTTCTTTGTTTGGGAGATGAGATATTAATTCGGATGATTCCACTGGCACGGGCGGTTGAGCAATTATGGATTTTAATTCGTTTGTAGTGATACCGGGGCCTTCCATAACCATAACGATAACAAGAGTCATTATCAATGTTATATATTAGGAAGAAACAATCATCATTTTTTGGACATGTAATGAGAAGAGAACAGCTGGAATATATTGTAACATCTGGGAAAATTGAGGGACGAAGAGATAGAGGGAAGCAAAGAGAAAAGATACTAGACAGCTTAAGAGAATGGCTTGGCAGAAGGTCAATAACAGAAAGGATAAATAACTGTCGAGATCGAAAGTTGTGGAGAGACATGATCAGTTACGCCAGCAGGCATGGTAATTAATGGTGATGATATATTAGATGCGAGAGGTTTTCTTGTCAATATCGTCTATGTGTTCTAGTGTTGATGTTATCGTTGCCACTTAATGGTGTGAGTGTTTTCTGTTGTAATCAATGTCATTTATTAAAAAAAAAAAGAATGATTGATATCAACGTCATCTAGAGGTAGGAAAGTGTCATTGCTAATTGGAGTTAAGCCTGTAATTGTCAATATAAGCTACTTTGGGTGTTGTTATCAATGCCACCTAATGCTACGAGTGTTCTAATGAAAGCCACCTATATATGCGAGTGTCGTTCTAACCAATGCTATTTATAGACAGAAAAATCATTGTTATCAACGTCATCTAGAGACATAGTATCATTATCAGTTCTAACTTGAGTCAAGGCTGTTATCGATATCAGCTGTGTGGTGTGTTGTTATCAACGTCATCTAGAGACATAGTATCATTATCAGTTCTAATTTGAGTCAAGGCTGTTATCGATACCAGCTGTGTGGTGTGTTGTTATCAATGCCATCTCCATTCTTTTCTCCCCTAACCCTAACCTCCGGTAGCCACAATGGAAAGACTGGTACCTAGCACACATGTCGTAAGATACGGCTAAAGATTCGTCGCCTGTGAAGTCGAGTAGGACGTGCACGGAGATACCCTGTCAACATAGTTTAAACATGCATTTTGGGAAATGCTGTGACACGTTGTGGAGCGGATATGGGAATTCATGACAGCAGTGAAACTGGTTCCATGGATAGAATTGAATAATATGGTAAATGTCATAATTTAGTCATACTTAGAGTTATTAAAGTTGTATAAATAGTTAAATATATCCTTAAATATGATACATAGTTAAACGTATTATTATCAATAGTATTTATAGTTAAACGATTGTTATCCTCGCCCGCTGTAGACAAGCAGGATGTTATAAACTCGATCTGCAATTAAGAATATGATTATCCGTTTTGTTTTTACCCCGAGCTTTTACTAACAACTCATCTATGACCCTATTAACAATATTAAAACAGGTAAATGCGTTTAAATATCTGGGAACAAAGTTAACCTCAGATGGAAGATATATTAACAGAGGTGAGATGCAGAATGGCTCAGGCAAAAGCAGCTTTCCAAAAAATGAGTCTTAACATATGGATGATTCAGGGACAATAGTGTAATAGGGTAGGTAGTGCCTACCCATACAGCCCAATTAGAAGTCATTGAAGCGCTGCAATTGTTTGCCCTTCCCAGGTCTTAGAGCCTAAAGATTAATCCGCGAGAGTTTATTGAAGATAACTTGAACTGACCAATCAGTGTCACGTTCAGCTTAGCGGCTACCAATGAAACAATAGAAATAAAATAGTCCCGGACTGGGGAGAATTTTGAAAGGTAGAAGAGAGAGGAGACGGACACTCTAGGACCGGCAGTCGACCTGGCAAGTCGATATGTATGACGAGACTTTTAAACACTGCTAGAGACTAACAGTATAGTTCTATTAGAATCTGGTCGTGATCATCCATCGGTATGTCGCCCAGATCACTAGTTTAGAACAGAATTAATAGACGGCCACTTGACCAGACTGAGCGATTCATATTAAAGTTGTTTGTATTCGATAACGAGAAATTATTGTTTGACTTTGCCCACGTGTCTACTGTCCGAAAGATTGAAGGTGGGTCTGTCCATGCCTGTCGGCGAGCCAGTCTGAGATATGGGAGATGCTGGTCAGTTTTGGAAGTCTCTTCCTATGATGTGTTTGCTGCTAAATGAATGTATGTGGTCTGTCACTGCCACAAGGACAACAGACAAGAAAATCACTGAAGGCTGTAGAATTGTGATTTTATAGAAGAATGTTGAGAATACCATGGACATCTAAGAAGAAAAATGAAAACGTACTGAAAAATGCTAAAGCAATAAGAGAGTTAATTTTCATTATTAGGAAGAAATAATTATCATTTGTTGGCCATGTAATGAGAAGAGAACAGCTGGATTATATTGTAACAACTGGGAAAATTGAGGGACGAAGAGATAGAGGGAAGCAAAGAGAAAAGATACCAGACAGCTTAAGAGAATGGCTTGGCAGAAGGTCAACAACAGAAATGGTAAATAACTGTCGAGATCGAAAGTTGTGGAGAGACATGATCACCTACACCAGCAGACACGGTACTTGATGATAATGAGCCTATTGGTTTTTCATGTGTAGAATTTATCCTGTTTAGTTTTATCATTTTCCTGCCAGAATGGATAAAACTGCAATGGCATTATTTCCGATTGATGACTTCTATGCCTGGGAAAAAATAAATCCCCATGTTCTCCGCACTGTCATCGATCTGTTCTATCAGAAAACGTGACAACACGTAGGAAGAAACAGACCGACCTCGCAAAATGAGCTTTGAATAATAGCAGTCTCAAGATACCTCACATCCGTCATTGGAAGACTAGCTAACAACTCTCTCGGAAGTTGGCCGACTCGGTACCTACTATTTCCTGTACAGTCTCACTTTAGCCTGGCTAGGCTGTTCATGATTGGGCCACATTGCCCTTCGGGGATCTCAAGTAAACAAAACCTGATATTTGTCTGAAAGTTGTACAAGTCAACAGAAGCACACATATTAGCTTAGCAGAGTTAGTACTTTTCTTTACGCACTTTTCCTTGGCTATGATTGTGTGTGTCTGTGTTTTAATTATGTCTACATTAACATAGAAATGTATGTCTATTTTTAAGGTTGGTGTATCTATATCTGTTTCTATGTCCGTTTCTATATCTGTTTCTATGTCTGTTTCTATGTCTGTTTCTATGTCTGTTTCTAAGTCGTTGTAAACTCCCTCAAAATGTATTGCGGTAGGAGGCAATCAGAAGAAAACTTCGTTAAGCAAGTGTTTCTGGGTTTTATCTTCTTGGTGTGATCTTTTTATCTGTTTGTTTCTATCTTTTAATGTTTTCATTTATATATTTCTTCTTCTTCCTTTTAATTTTCAGTTGAACTTATGTCTTCAACAAACACTTTCAGCTTCCTGTGGAACATAGCACTTTAACAAACACTTTCAGCTTCCCGTGGAACATAGCACTTTAACAAACACTTTCAGCTTCCCGTGGAACATAGCACTTTAACAAACACTTTCAGCTTCATTTGAAACATAGCACTTTAACAAACACTTTCAGCTTCCCGTAGAACATAGCACTTTAACAAACACTTTCAGCTTCATTTGAAACATAGCACTTTAACAAACACTTTCAGCTTCATTTGAAACATATCACTTTAACAAACACTTTCAGCTTCCAGTGGAACATAGCACTTTAACAAACATTTTCAGCTTCCCGTGGAACATAGCACTTTAACAAACACTTTTAGCTTCCTGTTGAACATAGCACTTTAACAAACACTTTCAGCTTCCCGTGGAACATAGCACTTTAACAAACACTTTTAGCTTCCTGTTGAACATAGCACTTTAACAAACACTTTCAGCTTCCTGTTGAACATAGCACTTTAACAAACACTTTTAGCTTCCTGTTGAACATAGCACTTTAACAAACACTTTCAGCTTCCTGTTGAACATAGCACTTTAACAAACACTTTTAGCTTCCTGTTGAACATAGCACTTTAACAAACACTTTTAGCTTCCTGTTGAACATAGCACTTCAACAAACACTTTCAGCTTCATGTGGAACATAGCACTTCAACAAATACTTTCCAAGCCGTTATGTTTCTTGCCATTCTGTTAAGATTATTCCATGTCTTCCCCATCATCTTCATCTCTGCTTCATCCTGTCTTCCCTAAGAATATTTTGGTCTTCCTCTTTGTCTCTTCCCTGGGGATTCCAAAAAGGGCCTGTCATGTAATTCTCTCAATTGGCTTCCGTAGTGTGTGTCCTATCCATTGTCGTTGCTGTATCCCTTTGTTCACTGGTACTTTCCGTTAGCGCTAAGTTACAGATTTAGTACTGTCATTTGCATTTTTTTGTATATGCCCAAGCTTCAATTAATGAAAGTATATATCTTCTAAGAAGAGTAATGAAGATGTTCTGAGAGAGGCCAAAGCAAAAAGAGAGCTAATTTCCAATATTAGGAAGAAACAATCATTATTTTGTGGCCATGTAATGAGAAGGGAACAGCTGGATTATATTGTAACTACTGGAAAAATTGAGGGACGAAGAGATAGAGGGAAGCAAAGAGAAACAAATTAACAGACAGCTTAAGAGAATGGCTTGGCGGAAGGTCAACAACAGAAATGATAAATAGCTGCCGAGATCGAAAGTTGTGGAGAGACATGATCACCTACGCCCGTAGGCCCGGTACTTGATGATGATGATGATGATTATGTATCTTCGTGATTGTCATTTTTGTTGTTCTCCATGTTTCACAGCCATATGCTATGACTGATTAAATATTGCAGTTATCCGACGTATTCATCCAATGTATCCAGTCAAAGTTATCGTCCTCATCTATTTATTTGCATGTCAGTGATACCACTGTTGATAACTATTTCCACAGACAACTTGCAGTTACTCAAATTATCCCTTATAACTTACTCAATCATTGTGGACAACTATTACATCAGCCGATCTTCTAATTATTCAAACCATCACTTATAACTTACTCCTCACTATCGAGAACTATCACAACCAGTGTGAAAGTGGTTATAAGCAAACAATGATAAATCAATATAATCATGGAGGGCAACTACCGAGGTGACAGATCAGCGAATCAGTCCAGGTAAAGAGGTATGTTTACAGCACTCAGAAAAAAAATGATACAAATAATCCACAACAGAAAAAAAATGATACAAATAATCCACAACAGAAAAAAAATGATACAAATAATCCACAACAGAAAAAAAATGATACAAATAATCCACAACAGAAAAAAAATGATACAAATAATCCACAACAGAAAAAAAAGACAGCCCAAAGCAGGATCGAACCTGTCCTCACAAAGACAGCACCTTCCCAAGAGAAACAATCGCTAGAGCACGCGGCCAACTAAGCAACTTAAAAAATTGCTATGATTGGTGATGTTTTTCACTCATGTTTATTCACGACTACAGCATAGGGTTACGGTCACAGCTCAGGAACAAATCGTATGTCTGTATGTGGCTATGCGACGTCCAGGGATAAACATGAAAATACAGGGAATAGAATTTACATATCATTGAGCTCTTTTTAGCTTGGAGCCATCTCACATCCATTACCATTGCATCCCTTAATTACACACCTTGATTACATCTTACTTTTTTTTAATTATTATTTTCCTCCGTGGTTCTGCCAGTCTTAAACACTTGAACTACCAGTGGAGAGTGCACTGTACGGCTGGATTTGTGTAAAGTGACCAGCGGTCTGTCGACTGTAAGATTGGATTTGTGTAATGTGACCAGCGGTCTGTCGACTGTAAGATTGGATTTGTGTAATGTGACCAGCGGTCTGTCGACTGTAAGATTAGATTTGTGTAATGTGACCAGCGGTCTGTCGACTGTAAGATTGGATTTGTGTAATGTGACCAGCGGTCTGTCGACTGTAAGATTAGATTTGTGTAATGTGACCAGCGGTCTGTCGACTGTAAGATTAGATTTGTGTAATGTGACCAGCGGTCTGTCGACTGTAAGATTAGATTTGTGTAATGTGACCAGCGGTCTGTCGACTGTAAGATTGGATTTGTGTAATGTGACCAGCGGTCTGTCGACTGTAAGATTGGATTTGTGTAATGTGACCAGCGGTCTGTCGACTGTACGACTGAAGGTCATCTAGTTTTTGTTGCTTGCTTATTTAGACAATTTTTAAAGCTTGAACAAGTTAAAATCTCTAGCAAAATGTTTATTTTTACAGAATTAGACATTAGGCAATGGTACACGATTAATATCTAGCAGCAGGCTACACAGATCACTTCTAGGTTAGGTCACTTATACATGGACAAATAGAAGACCTACAAGAACACTTAATACAATCAACAGCATAGGCACAAAATACAACATGAAAATCAACATAACAAAAGTCATGAATATCGCAAAAGAGAAGCAGAACAACATAACTATAGACGACAGGCAACTAAAACAAGTAGAGAAATTCAAATACATATGAATTCTAGTGACAAACGACAATCCACAAACAGCAGAAATAGTCTAAAGATTCAACATCTGTTGTATTGTTCGCATCTGCTGCTGTTACGTTTCCCAGTGTTTCTAATATTCCGTCAGTCCATCTTTTGCTCTTCTGTTGGCCTCTGCTGCTGTTACGTTTCCCAGTGATATTCCGTCAGTCCATCTTTTTCGTGGTGAACACATGGTCTGGTGTTATTGAAACGCTTATTAAAGGCTCAGTGTGATGTGTTTTCATCTTTCTGCCTTCTCACGTGGTCAAACCATTTTATATTTTTCTCTTTATATATTCTATCGCGGGGCTATTCCTAGCTTTTTTCTCAGTTCTTCATTTCTGATCTTGTCTCTCAGACTGTTTCCTGTCATTCGTCTAACACATTTCATCTCTGTAAATGTTATTTTTCTTATTGTTCTTGCATCTAGGGTCCAGGTCTGGCATTGGAGGCACAACGTTGGTATAAAGATTGCATTGTACAGTGTCCGTTTTGCCTCCAGAGTTATTTCCTTGTTAGAAAATAGTGGTGATAGCTGTCCAATGATTTGACAATAGTGGTGATAGCTGTCCAATGATTTGACAAGCTTTGATGTATCTTGAGACTATTTCTACTATTTTGTGAATTGTCGTCTGTCACTAGATTTCCTAGGTATTTAAATTCCTCTACTTCTTTTAGTTTCTTTCCCGTTTATAGAGATGAGCTAAAGACCGAAAATGATATCACCCCTCGACGCTGAAAGGCATATACGGAAGGAAAGAAGAATAATAGCTTTAGAATCGATTCTAATGTTTGTAATGAATCATAACACCACGTTTTTATAATATTCGATTATGGTCTAGTCTCGGAGTAAAAAAAACAAACAAACCTACTGACTTTTTAAAACTAATTGCTAATGTTGTTTTCTAAAAGAAGATCTAGACTTGTGTCCATGTCGAGGCTCATTACCTTATCAACATACAAAGATATGTGTTTTTGAGCTTTTTGAGCATATTGTGAAGGGAATTGTGTGTGTGTCCAAAAGTATGAATTCAGAAAGGATTTAAGTTATTATGGCAAAACAAATATGATCGATCACATGGCAATATCTGGTCAGTGAAATGAGAACAATTTTACTTACTGCAGATTCTGAGACATTTTTTCTATAAATCTTCTTCTTTCTTTATATTTATTATATTATTTATTTTTGTTACATTTTTCCTCTGACTCCAATCTCCTTTTATTTTGTGCATAAAACAAGTAGATTTGTTCAATAACGACATTGTTGATGTGATCTTTCAGTCTGTGGTGTCCTTAAACCTTTTCCTATCCCAGTTCTCTTTGGTCAGGGCTAATGTTTTCTTCGGAGTATAAAGTGTTTTAAAAAGTACTTGAATTGTGTATTGTCTCGGCGCTATAAGTTTTGCACTGACGTAGTTCTGATGTTATTCAACGACATGACAATGTTCTACAAGTTTTGCCCTGACGTAGTTCTGACGTTATTCAACGACATGACAATGGTCTACAAGTTTTGCACTGACGTAGTTCTGACGTTATTCAACGACATGACAATGGTCTACAAGTTTTGCACTGACGTAGTACTGACGTTATTCAACGACATGACAATGGTCTAGAAGTTTTGTATTGACGTAGTTCTAGACGTTATTCAACGACATGACAATGGTCTAGAAGTTTTGTATTGACGTAGTTCTAGACGTTATTCAACGACATGTCAATGGTCTAGAAGTTTTGTATTGACGTAGTTCTGACGTTATTCAACGATATGTCAATAGTCTGAAAGTTTTGTATTGACGTAGTTCTAGACGTTATTCAACGACATGACAATGGTTTAGAAGTTTTGTATTGACGTAGTTCTGACGTTATTCAACGACATGACAATGGTTTAGAAGTTTTGTATTGACGTAGTTCTAGACGTTATTCAACGACATGTCAATGGTCTAGAAGTTTTGTATTGACGTAGTTCTGACGTTATTCAACGACATGTCAATAGTCTGAAAGTTTTGTATTGACGTAGTTCTGACGTTATTCAACGACATGACAATGGTCTACAAGTTTTGCACTGACGTAGTTCTGACGTTATTCAACGACATGACAATGGTCTACTACGTAACGTTTGACAATGGTCTACTGCACTGTAGTTCTGACGTTATTCAACGACATGACAATGGTCTAGAAGTTTTGTATTGACGTAGTTCTAGACGTTATTCAACGACATGACAATGGTCTAGAAGTTTTGTATTGACGTAGTTCTAGACGTTATTCAACGACATGACAATGGTCTAGAAGTTTTGTATTGACGTAGTTCTAGACGTTATTCAACGACATGACAATGGTCTAAAAGTTTTGTATTGACGTAGTTCTAGACGTTAGTCAAGGACAGGACAATGGTCTAAAAGTTTTGTATTGACGTAGTTCTAGACGTTAGTCAAGGACAGGACAATGGTCTGAAGTATCGAGACGTGTCAGTGTTCGTTCCTCTCATTCTTGTTCATCGTCTTTTTCATTTTTTAAATTTCTTCCTCTTTTCTTTCTTTCTTTCTTCTTCTTCATCCACTTTTTTCCTTTCTGCTTGGTCCTTTTCTCCAGTCTCCTCGGGACGCTACGACTCCTCATAGTCCGCCTACAACTCATAGTCCGCTATTAAAAGATCATTCAGCGGGCATAGATGTGTTGTGTCACTAGTTTCCGATAAGTCAAATACTTTCTCCTTTCACCCTGACATATATCCATCTTCAGCATGCTTGTTCACATCTATTAGCCTTCCCTCTAGATACATGTTACTAAACAATTCATTTTATTCCACTTTTCCTTCTCTCCGTGTTAGCAACTACTGGGAAATAAGCGTTGTTTCTTTTAGTCAAACGTTCACAGTTGAGCCTTCCATTACTCTTTGTTAGTGACGACTGTTACATTAATCTCTAATGAAGAAAGCCTTCAAATCTAGCTTACCCTCATCTGCTTTTAACTATTACAACATGGGAGCTGGGTAGACATCAGGACAGGAAGCAACCGGGTTGAAAGCACACCAGAAGCGGTGATGCTTTTTCAAAAATAGGCAAACAATTAATCCATGGTTTCTTTAAGATGTTACACTACCCTGATCTCTTGGGTAATGAGATCCCATGTCTGGCCCTTTCTGGGTAGTGAGATCCGATATCTAGCCCTCTCTGTGTAGTGAGATCCCAAGTCTGGCCCTCTTTGGGTAGTGACATCCGATGTCTGGCCCTCTCTTGGTAGTGACATCCGATGTCTGGCCCTCTCTTGGTAGTGACATCCGATGTCTGGCCCTCTCTGGGTAGTGAGATCCGATGTCTGACCCTCTCTGGGTAGTGAGATCCGATGTCTGACCCTTTCTGGGTAGTGACATCCGATTTCTGGCCCTCTCTGGGTAGTGAGATCGATGTCTGGCCCTCTCTGGGTAGTGAGAGCAGATGTCTGGCCCTCTCTGGGTAGTGAGATCAGATGTCTGGCCCTTTCTGGGTAGTGAGATCTGATGTCTGGCCCTCTCTGGGTAGTGAGATCAGATGTCTGGCCCTTTCTGGGTAGTGAGATCTGATGTCTGGCCCTCTCTGGGTAGTGAGATCAGATGTCTGGCCCTCTCTGGGTAGTGAGATCCGATGTCTGGCCCTCTCTGGGTAGTGAGAGCAGATGTCCAGCCCTCTCTGATCCGATGTCAATAAAATATCGAGGATACAAGCCTATAAAGCATCGGAGATAGAAGTTAATAAAATATCTGCGATACAAGTCAATAATAAAAAAGTAAAGTGTATGTAGTCATCTAGACGTAGGCAAGTTAGGTCACGTGCTCCTGCAATCCTCGCCCGATCTAGCATGGACGGAAGTGAACGTTAGCGGCCGAGGACATGACAATGGACAGGGTATTGTGGTATAATTATGTTAAATTAGAAAAATAACGGACTGAACTATATTCTATCTATCTATCTATTGACCTTTTGAGCCGTAGCCGGCCCATAGGGCGTAGACCAAGATACTCCTTCTCCTATCTGAATTTTTGTTCTAGCAGTTTTCTTTTAAAGATATTTTATCAAATCTCGCCAATAGTCTCTGTTCTGTGCAAGCTACTCTATCTCATTGAGGGAGCCGAATCCTGCTGCTCTTACCTCTCTCATCAATGTTCTTCTCAGTGTCTCCCTGGGTCTTCCTTTTTTTCTCTTACCTGTTGTTTCCCACATGAGGGCTTGCTTTGCTATTCGGTTATTATCTCTTCTCATCACATGTCCAACATATGACCATCGTCTTTTCTTTATTACTGACTATATTACATGACGTAAATTGTTGTAATGTCGCAAGATATCAGGCTAAAGGCTAGCCTAAAAGTTTGCTCTCACTTACCGGCCTCCTCAAGGTTCGAACCGTCCGCCGCCGAGTAGTTACAATAAACATTTTACTTATGAACATTCATGCAAGTCACAGAGCTCTGAGTGAGGAATGACAACACAAACTTGTACACAAACTTACCCGTTAGACATAAACTTTGCGTTGTGAGTTGGTTTAGTTGAAACTAAAATTGTAATTCGTCACTCCAGAAAAAAAAATGAATCTAAAAATCCCTCGAGGAACGCTCGGTTAATTGTCATTATTATAAAACTGAACACGGTTTACAGCGTCCGTTTGTTGATTCTGTGCGCATGCGCGTGATTGACAGGACCAGGAGAATTGTTTCTTGTGGCCAGTGAATGAAAAGTGTGTTTGTAAAGGGCAACAACAAGGTAAGTTCACATGTCTCGGATACAGTTATTGACAACAACAAGGTAAGTTCACATGTCTCGGATACAGTTATTGACAACAACAAGGTAAGTTCACGTGTCTCGGATACAGTTATTGACAACAACAAGGTAAGTTCACATGTCTCGGATACCGTTATTGACAACAACAAGGTAAGTTCACATGTCTCGGATACAGTTATTGACAACAACAAGGTAAGTTCACATGTCTCGGATACAGTTATTGACAACAACAAGGTAAGTTCACGTGTCTCGGATACAGTTATTGACAACAACAAGGTAAGTTCACATGTCTCGGATACAGTTATTGACAACAACAAGGTAAGTTCACGAGTCTCGGATACAGTTATTGACAACAACAAGGTAAGTTCACGTGTCTCGGATACAGTTATTGACAACAACAAGGTAAGTTCACATGTCTCGGATACAGTTATTGACAACAACAAGGTAAGTTCACATGTCTCGGATACAGTTATTGACAACAACAAGGTAAGTTCACATGTCTCGGATACCGTTATTGACAACAACAAGGTAAGTTCACATGTCTCGGATACAGTTATTGACAACAACAAGGTAAGTTCACATGTCTCGGATACAGTTATTGACAACAACAAGGTAAGTTCACGTGTCTCGGATACCGTTATTGACAACAACAAGGTAAGTTCACATGTCTCGGATACAGTTATTGACAACAACAACAAGGTAAGTTCACATGTCTCTGATACAGTTATTGACAACAACAAGGTAAGTTCACGAGTCTCGGATACAGTTATTGACAACAACAAGGTAAGTTCACATGTCTCTGATACAGTTATTGACAACAACAACAAGGTAAGTTCACGTGTCTCTGATACAGTTATTGACAACAACAAGGTAAGTTCACGAGTCTCGGATACAGTTATTGACAACAACAAGGTAAGTTCACGTGTCTCGGATACAGTTATTGACAACAACAAGGTAAGTTCACATGTCTCGGATACAGTTAATGACAACAACACGGTAAGTTCACATGTCTCGGATACAGTTATTGACAACAACAAGGTAAGTTCACGTGTCTCGGATACAGTTATTGACAACAACAAGGTAAGTTCACATGTCTCGGATACCGTTATTGACAACAACTAGGTAAGTTCACGTGTCTCGGATACCGTTATTGACAACAACAAGGTAAGTTCACATGTCTCGGATACCGTTATTGACAACAACAAGGTAAGTTCACATGTCTCGGATACAGTTATTGACAACAACTAGGTAAGTTCACGTGTCTCGGATACCGTTATTGACAACAACAAGGTAAGTTCACATGTCTCGGATACCGTTATTGACAACAACAAGGTAAGTTCACATGTCTCGGATACCGTTATTGACAACAACTAGGTAAGTTCACATGTCTCGGATACCGTTATTGACAACAACTAGGTAAGTTCACATGTCTCGGATACCGTTATTGACAACAACTAGGTAAGTTCACGTGTCTCGGATACCGTTATTGACAACAACAAGGTAAGTTCACATGTCTCGGATACAGTTATTGACAACAACAAGGTAAGTTCACATGTCTCGGATACAGTTATTGACAACAACAAGGTAAGTTCACATGTCTCGGATACCGTTATTGACAACAACAAGGTAAGTTCACATGTCTCGGATACCGTTATTGACAACAACTAGGTAAGTTCACGTGTCTCGGATACCGTTATTGACAACAACAAGGTAAGTTCACATGTCTCGGATACCGTTATTGACAACAACAAGGTAAGTTCACATGTCTCGGATACCGTTATTGACAACAACAAGGTAAGTTCACGTGTCTCGGATACCGTTATTGACAACAACAAGGTAAGATCACGTGTCTCGGATACAGTTATTGACAACAACAAGGTAAGTTCACGTGTCTCGGATACAGTTATTGACAACAACCAGGTAAGATCACGTGTCTCGGATACAGTTATTGACAACAACAAGGTAAGTTCACGTGTCTCGGATACAGTTATTGACAACAACAAGGTAAGTTCACGTGTCTCGGATACAGTTATTGACAACAACAAGGTAAGTTCACATGTCTCGGATACAGTTATTGACAACAACAAGGTAAGTTCACATGTCTCGGATACAGTTATTGACAACAACAAGGTAAGTTCACGTGTCTCGGATACAGTTATTGACAACAACAAGGTAAGTTCACGAGTCTCGGATACAGTTATTGACAACAACAAGGTAAGTTCACGAGTCTCGGATACAGTTATTGACAACAACAAGGTAAGTTCACATGTCTCGGATACAGTTATTGACAACAACAAGGTAAGTTCACGAGTCTCTGATACAGTTATTGACAACAACAAGGTAAGTTCACATGTCTCGGATACAGTTATTGACAACAACAAGGTAAGTTCACATGTCTCGGATACAGTTATTGACAACAACAAGGTAAGTTCACATGTCTCGGATACAGTTATTGACAACAACAAGGTAAGTTCACATGTCTCGGATACAGTTATTGACAACAACAAGGTAAGTTCACGAGTCTCGGATACAGTTATTGACAACAACAAGGTAAGTTCACGAGTCTCGGATACAGTTATTAACAACAAAACTGCCTCGTTTCTTGCCGCGTCTCCGACATCTTAGTTGTGATTATCAAGTCAAATGATGGATCAAAGTCAAATGATGAAATAATGATAAATGGATGAAAGTCAAATGATGAAATAATGATAAATGGGTGAAAGTCAAATTATGGAAGAAAGTCAAATGATGAAATAATGATAAATGGATGAAAGTCAAATGATGAAATAATGATAAATGGATGAAAGTCAAATGATGAAATAATGATAAATGGGTGAAAGTCAAATTATGGAAGAAAGTCAAATGATGAAATAATGATAAATGGATGAAAGTCAAATGATGAAATAATGATAAATGGATGAAAGTCAAATGATGAAATAATGATAAATGGGTGAAAGTCAAATTATGGAAGAAAGTCAAATGATGAAATAATGATAAATGGATGCAAGTCAAATGATGAAATAATGATAAATGGATGAAAGTCAAATGATGGAAGAAAGTCAAATGATGAAATAATGATAAATGGATGAAAGTCAAATGATGAAATAATGATAAATGGATGAAAGTCTAATGATGGAAGAAAGTAAAATGATGAAATAATGATAAATGGATGAAAGTCAAATTATGGAAGAAAGTCAAATGATGAATGAAAGTCAAAAGATTTTTTTAAAATGCCCTCACCCTCCCCGTTCTTATTTTTTTTTTAGATAAACGGTTCCCAAAATGTGGACTCTCAGGGGCGTCGCCAAAGTTTGGCAAGTGGGTCGGTGGAGAATGTCTTGTCCCTATACGGTTGGCGATCATGAAATGACGACATTGATTTATTCTATTTGAGTAGATAAGAGAGCTTCTACAGGAGAGTTTCTACAGGAGAGCTTCTACAGGAGAGCTTCTACAGGAGAGCTTCTACAGGAGAGCTTCTACAGGAGAGCTTCTACAGGAGAGCTTCTACAGGAGAGTTTCTAGAGGAGAGCTTCTACAGGAGAGCTTCTACAGGAGAGCTTCTACAGGAGAGCTTCTACAGGAGAGCTTCTACAGGAGAGCTTCTACAGGAGAGCTTTGATTCTCTCCTCATCCATCGTCTGATCCTGTCATGGAATCACAGTTGACCCATTAGAGGACGCTGTCACCGGCGACTAGCAGGAAATGTGGCGTCGGTGTAAATAATTTGAGAACCTTTACTGCAGATGAACAAATATATTCATGAACATGTTCAAAACACATACATAAAAGCTAGCGGTAAGTCACACATGAACAGTGGTATTTGACAACCCTCGGAGAATGTGTTCTTGTTCAGCGTATGGTTAATTCTCGACTCAGTGGATACTGGGAAATAAACCATGTTCTCATTTATTTTACTTTCTCTTTGTCAAAATGTGAATCCTTTATGTCAATCATAGACTTCTTGTCCTCTGATTTTACAAACGATAACGACAGCGAGGTAGAGTTAGTCTCAACCACCTGCAAATGAAGTGGGATTGCTGCGATAATTAAAACACTCCGTGCCTCATTGAAGTTAAATGCTATGTAGCTGCTTCATCATAATGGAATATGGATGCTGATTGATTAGCTCAAAGATGAAAGGTCCTTACTGCTAATTCACAAATGCCGCTCTGTATAGGGAGAAGGAAATGCTTACGCGAGGAAACAGACTATAACGATTCATAGAGGAAGTGACGTCTAATGAGGTTATGATGGACGATAACCATGAACCGCTTCCGGTAACAATGACATGAAAGCAGAATGAAACAAATCGATGATTTCACCAGAACGATCATAAACAACATCACGGTCTCATAACATTGTCAATCAAATCATACGGAAAATATCGCTACGGAACTAGATGTTGGTTCTGTGTCGGCAATAGCTGATGGTAGAGTTACGGGACATTTCCCTGAAATGGGAGATTATGGGAGATAAGTAAGGCTCGTGTAAGCGCTTCTTTCATTGATGATATAATTATGTCCCCTACATGATTGTAATAAGTTTGGAGAAGATTAAGTGAATGTATCATTAATACCCTGTATCTCTTTCCATTATACAACCACATAATCTAAATAAAATAAAAAGAGACTAGAACAAACTCAACTTTTCTGGGAAAAACAATGTTATCAAATTTGTACAAAATCGGTCCGTGTTTCTGTTCAGAAATGACTAGATTTCCGATTTAGCAAATAAAATAAATTGTGTTGTTATCATTAAATGATACCAGCCATGATTTGACTTGATGTGCCTGGTCACCTTATCTCGTATTGTGTTCGCATTTTTATTGATTTTTGTTACTCTCATTTCTGTTCCTGGATAAATATTCGTAATGTTAAAACGGGGGCAATCATAGAAGTTTTTAATTCACATGGAGCCAAGATTGGATTGTCAAACACAAAGTACAAAATATGTCAAAGATAAGAGTAAGAATCGACGGGCACTTAACATCATCATCAGGTAGTGTGGCCTTTACATAACGTTGCATTCACCACAGCCCGTCTGAAAGAATCTTTGTCTCTAGCCAGATCTCCCATAGAACGTTGCATTCATCACAGCTCGTCTAAAAGAATCTCTGTCTCCAGCCAGATCTCCCACAGAACGTTACATTCATCACAGCTCGTCTAAAAGAATCTCTGTCTCCAGCCAGATCTCCCACAGAACGTTACATTCATCACAGCTCGTCTAAAAGAATCTCTGTCTCCAGCCAGATCTCCCACTTCTTCTGTTGCCATCTTCAAGGTCTTCTTCATGTCCTGAAACCACTATCATCTTGACCAGCCCAAGACGCGTCACCCAGGAACCATGCCTTCCATCATGGTACTTTCCAGCCTGCTGTGTCCTTTGACATGACCACGGTATTGTAATTTCCTCTGTAGAATGGTGTTTTTATAAACCAGTTTTTAAAAAAGTTAAATCTGATGTCTTCATTGATTTAATTAACATGTACATTCACATTAGCGCACTTGTTATCAACGCGGTGTCCCGGCCATACAACATTAGTTCATTTTTTGTTTGGACTAACCCAACTTTAATTGGAAAATTTATTCAAGAAGCAGAATGAATAAACATAGATATTTTAGGCCTATCAGAGACAAGAAGGAGAGAATGTGGGTACATAGAGGACGAAACTGAAATAAACAAAAGAAGAGGAGTGGCAAAAGGTAAGTTTAATATCATGAAAAATATACTAACATCAAAACAAATAACACCAGGGCTAAAACTAAGAATAGTAAAATGTTATATCTTCTCAATATTCCTATATGGTGCAGAAACATGGACATTAGACAAGAAGACATAACAGAGAATTGAAGCCTTTGACATGTGGATTTATAGAAGAATAGGTAGAATTGGATGGAAATAAAAGAAAACAAACAATGAAGTCTTAAAACAACTAAAGATGAAAAGAGAACTACTAAACACAATTCAAACAAGACAAATGAGATTTTTGGGGCATGTTAAAAGACATAACAGCCTACTAAAAGCAATCCTGGAGGGGTAAATACAAGGTAAAAGAGCCAGAGGCAGACCAAGACTAACATGGACGAGTAACATCAAAAGATGGACAAATCAGCCTATGACAACCTGCACCATCAAAGCAAGAGACAGAGGCAGACCAAGACTAACATGGACGAGTAACATCAAAAGATGGAGAAATCAGCCTATGACAACCTGCACTATCAAAGCAAGAGACAGAGACAGACCAAGACTAACATGGACGAGTAACATCAAAAGATGGACAAATCAGCCCATGACAACCTGCACCATCAAAGCAAGAGATAGAGGCAGACCAAGACTAACATGGACGAGTAACATCAAAAGATGGACAAATCAGCCCATGAAAACCTGCACCATCAAAGCAAGAGACAGAGGCAGACCAAGACTAACATGGACGAGTAACATCAAAAGATGGACAAATCAGCCTATGACAACCTGCACCATCAAAGCAAGAGACAGAGCAGGAAGACGATCCTTCGTTTCGGAGGTGGCACCCAATGATGATGATGATGAACATATTTTACCAATATTCGCCAGATCTATCTTCAGAAATTATCTTTAGAACTAAAAAAAATAGATTTTCTAATTAATTTGAACAATAATAGTAATGATAATAATGCGCGAAAGGTAACATTTGTCGAAATTTACTGGTTTTTTCTTTCTCAGATATTAACAATCTACGAGAGATAGGTTGAAAGAGGACTTGGACAGAAGTATAAATACATGGCTGTCTAGACTGTGGGAACTGGGAGTGAAGACCGGTGTTACCAGAACAGAGCGATATTCTGGACGAATGAGAGGATTTGTCAACTAACACTGAACTGGTACATTTAGTCGCTGTTTACTGATGGACATTTTGTGGAGAAGATCGGGGCACCTATGGGTGTGTCCAGAGTGATGTGATGATGATCCTAATTTAATATAACAACATAACGCAACAAAACATAAGAAATTTACTTAAGGTGGAACAAAGCTAGTCAAATCATTGGACAGCTATCACCACTATTGTCCAACAAAAATATAACACAAGACGCAAAACGGACACTATACAATACAATCTTCATTCCAACGTTGTGCTACCAATGCCAGACCTGGACCCTAGATGCAAGAACAATAAGAAAAATAGCATCTACCAAGATTAAATGTTTTAGACGAATGGCAGGAAACAAACCGGAAGATAAAACCAGAAATGAAGAACTGAGAAAACGGGAATATTTCCCGTTAGATATTACATAAAGAAACAACAGATGTAATGTCCCTGTAACATAGTCAGGATATAGATGTGGGGGTGTAAAAGAAGATCCTATATTGCAAGGTTAGGGAGAAGGGGACAGCACTGTCTTGTCCAGACGTTGTTATAGACTACACGGGGTAAAAGAGAAATGGGTCAAGGTTGTTGAAACCTTGATAGTTCAAGGATGCAATGATCCACGGGATCCTGGGGTCACGCGTGTAGAGAGTGACACGTACGCCAGTTCTCGAACTGACCAATGGGGAGATAGAGCCCTCTGGAAGACGATGACAGAGAGAGAGAGAGAGAGAGAGAGAGAGAGAGAGAGGGAGAGAGAGAGGATAAGTTTATAGACTCAAGAATCACCGAAGAGAGAACAGCAGAGTTATTAGGGAGATAGAAGCACAAAATGTAGAGTAGATAGTTGACTCTTTGTACCCACGGATTTTCGGTTCTCGTGTGATTAGAATTAGATTAGAGAAAGATTGTTGATAGTTTAATACACAGAAGTTGTGAAATAGATTTCAAGATAGATTGTTAAATAACGCCAGGAGTGGTTAGAGACGAACCCAAGACAGTTAGAAAGTATAGAAGTAGAATTAGTAGAGATCTTGAGATGACCATGTTCATGTTAGGCCTGTGTTTTATAAATAACTGTAAGTGATGTGTAGAGACAATAAGCTTGTATGGGTTAGAGGACCTTCATAACATCGTCAAGCTTTGAGTTGTTCTGTTCATGCTCTGGCCTTTCATGCTTAATGACAGCGCCCGCGATAACATGAATGCCACAGAAGCAACCAAGTCGAAGTACTGTTATAGAGTGAGCTAATGGAAGCATAGGGGGCAGGTAACTTAGTTGTTACCCGCTTCTCAATAGATAATAGCAGTAACAAATGGTAGCGACCAGTAGTAATTACTTTAAAGTTAAGGAATGTAAATTTTCCAGAATAACAAGTTGTAGAAACAAGTTAGTGGAGTAAAGGTTTATAGTGGGTGGTGGACACACAAAGGTGAGGATTATATAAAGTAGAAGTATACGGAGAGTTTGGGTCCATGGAATTTTCCACGCAGCAGGTTGTGGAAGTTGGAAGATAGCGCGGTGTTTGTAGGGTGGGAGGTTGTTGTGGAAGTGACCATAGACGTATGACTAGCGCATGCTTTGACCCCATGACTTTGGTCGTATGATATATGAGTGGTCATCAAACAAATAGGTCATGGAGATTCACGAAAACAAGGTGATCAAACCAGGAGATAGTTCAAGTATCGGTCACAGAATTGTGAGCAGCGACCAACTCAAGTGACCAGAAGAGCGCAAATTGTCACTTGGCAACAGTTTTGATTGGCTGCTGAATTTTAGACGAAGAGAGTGGTTGGAGTATTTAAACCTCAACACTATAGGTTTGGAACAGTCAGGATTAAATTAGTTAGAGAATGAGAATAGTCAAGATGTAGACTAAGTAAGCTTAGTCCGGCTTCGGCCGAACTGCCGAAGGCAGTTAGATAGAGTTAAAACAGTCAGAAGAGTTAGTAAGTTAATATTAGAAAGTGAAGCCAGTTATTTAGGAAGTTAGAATCTCCAAGTTGTAGTTCAAGTCAGTTGAGAAGTTATTAGTAGAAGTTGATAGAGAGTAGGAGTATAGCAATGAGAATATGAACATTAGTGTCGTGAAGTGTTTTTAAGAGTAATTCAAGTTGTTTCACATTTCCGCATGAACGTAAGTTGAATAATGTTGTATGCAAGATATGCACTTACGGACATTCAAATGGTCACCGACGATAGTCTCTTGGGTGTCCCGAATTAATTAACATTAATTTAAGATAAATGTATCAACAATTAGTCGATCATTGTGCCTAGAGATATCAATAAACTTGGTTATCATTATGTATCCAGAAAAAGAGTCTGTCTTGAATTACCTGTTGTGATCAACTAAAATAAATGTGATGTGCTGTCAAGAGAATACAAAGATAATATAAAGAATAAATAACATTACAGCTCTATAACAGTACAACCTCTATATAAGAAGTCATAGAGAGACTTCACAGATTGATAAACAACAACTAGGCGTGATGCAGCGACCATACTACGTGCATTCATAGTCTCTGACAAGCTATGACCTATCTCTACTACAGCAGCTGTTTGTATCCATAGTTGCCTCTGCAAGACAATAATTGAGACTAAAACAATGTTCTCACCCGGGCTCTGGTTTGTATCAAATGTTCTGGCACTTAGGCCGGCCGTTAAGACTGACATGGTCGCTCCTGTATTTGTTGTTTCGTGAGTCTTCTACCAGAGTCTTACACTGTCACGTGATGCTCACTGAGCATGCAGTTTGTGTGAGTTCTTGTATATGAGCTAACATGATTTTCAAGATCGCTCTACCATATTTTAAAAATTCTATTACTTTTCCATAAAGCACAGTGTTATTCAAACTATATTCTGAAGCCATCATTTTTTCGGATCATCTTTCCTTGTGACATTTAAGGTTTTGTCTTCAAGTATCTCAAGTGACAATTTGTAATCTTTATTTTTTGTGTGTCTTTGCTGCAGATCGTGTGTTAATAACAAATAAGAAGATGCAAAAAATATAATCAACATCATGAGTCATGTTGGTACTACTTTGATATTTCAATGAAGAGAAACGCAGTTGCCGTGTTCTGTCATAGCATTTCAATTTATCATCATCAGGTTACATGTTCCTTGCAGAACGTTACATTCATCACAGCTCGTCTGAAAGTATCTCTGTCTCTAGCCAGATCTCCCACAGAACGTTACATTCATCACAACTCGTCTGAAAGTATCTCTGTCTCTAGCCAGATCTCCCACAGAACGTTACATTCATCACAACTCGTCTGAAAGTATCTCTGTCTCTAGCCAGATCTCCCACAGAACGTTACATTCACCACAGCTCGTCTGAAAGTATCTCTGTCTCTAGCCAGATCTCCCACAGAACGTTACATTCACCACAGCTCGTCTGAAAGAATCTCTGTCTCTAGCCAAATCTCCCACAGAACGTTACATTCACCACAGCTCGTCTGAAAGTATCTCTGTCTCTAGCCATATCTCCCACAGAACGTTGCATTCACCACAGCTCGTCTGAAAGTATCTGTCTCTAGCCATATCTCCCACAGAACGTTGCATTCACCACAGCTCGTCTGAAAGTATCTGTCTCTAGCCATATCTCCCACAGAACGTTGCATTCACCACAGCTCGTCTGAAAGTATCTGTCTCTAGCCAGATCTCCCACAGAACGTTGCATTCACCACAGCTCGTCTGAAAGTATCTGTCTCTAGCCAGATCTCCCACAGAACGTTACATTCACCACAGCTCGTCTGAAAGTATTTCTGACTCTAGCCAGATCTCCCACAGAACGTTACATTCACCACAGCTCGTCTGAAAGTATCTGTCTCTAGCCAGATCTCCCACAGAACGTTACATTCACCACAGCCCGTCTGAAAGTATCTCTGACTCTAGCCAGATGTCCCACAGAACGTTACATTCACCACATCCCGTCTGAAAGTATCTCTGTTTCTAGCCAGATCTCCCACAGAACGTTACATTCACCACATCCCGTCTGAAAGTATCTCTGTCTCTAGCCAGATCTCCCACAGAACGTTACATTCACCACAGCTCGTCTGAAAGAATCTCTGTCTCTAGCCAGATCTCCCACAGAACGTTACATTCACCACAGCTCGTCTGAAAGAATCTCTGTCTCTAGCCAGATCTCCCACAGAACGTTACATTCACAACAGCTCGTCTGAAAGAATCTCTGTCTCTAGCCAGATCTCCCACAGAACGTTACATTCACTACAGCTCGTCTGAAAGTATCTCTGTCTCTAGCCAGATCTCCCACAGAACGTTACATTCACTACAGCTCGTCTGAAAGTATCTCTGTCTCTAGCCAGATCTCCCACAGAACGTTACATTCACCACAGCTCGTCTGAAAGAATCTCTGTCTCTAGCCAGATCTCCCACAGAACGTTACATTCACCACAGCTCGTCTGAAAGAATCTCTGTCTCTAGCCAGATCTCCCACAGAACGTTACATTCACCACAGCTCGTCTGAAAGTATCTCTGTCTCTAGCCAGATCACCAACAGAACGTTACATTCACCACAGCCCGTCTGAAAGAATCTCTGTCTCTAGCCAGATCTCCAACAGAACGTTACATTCACCACAGCCCGTCTGAAAGAATCTCTGTCTCTAGCCAGATCTCCCACAGAACGTTGCATTCACCACAGCTCGTCTGAAAGTATTTCTGTCTCTAGCCAGATCTCCCACAGAACGTTACATTCACCACAGCCCGTCTGAAAGAATTTCTGTCTCTAGCCAGATCTCCCACAGAACGTTGCATTCACCACAGCTCGTCTGAAAGTATTTCTGTCTCTAGCCAGATCTCCCACAGAACGTTACATTCACCACAGCTCGTCTGAAAGTATTTCTGTCTCTAGCCAGATCTCCCACAGAACGTTGCATTCACCACAGCTCGTCTGAAAGTATTTCTGTCTCTAGCCAGATCTCCCACAGAACGTTGCATTCACCACAGCTCGTCTGAAAGTATCTCTGTCTCTAGCCAGATCTCCCACAGAACGTTGCATTCACCACAGCTCGTCTGAAAGTATTTCTGTCTCTAGCCAGATCTCCCACAGAACGTTGCATTCACCACAGCTCGTCTGAAAGTATTTCTGTCTCTAGCCAGATCTCCCACAGAACGTTACATTCACCACAGCTCGTCTGAAAGTATTTCTGTCTCTAGCCAGATCTCCCACAGAACGTTACATTCACCACAGCTCGTCTGAAAGAATCTCTGTCTCTAGCCAGATCTCCCACAGAACGTTGCATTCACCACAGCTCGTCTGAAAGTATTTATGTCTCTAGCCAGATCTCCCACAGAACGTTACATTCACCACAGCTCGTCTGAAAGTATCTCTGTCTCTAGCCAGATCTCCCACAGAACGTTGCATTCACCACAGCTCGTCTGAAAGTATTTCTGTCTCTAGCCAGATCTCCCACAGATCGTTGCATTCACCACAGCTCGTCTGAAAGTATCTCTGTCTCTAGCCAGATCTCCCACAGAACGTTGCATTCACCACAGCTCGTCTGAAAGTATTTCTGTCTCTAGCCAGATCTCCCACAGAACGTTGCATTCACCACAGCTCGTCTGACAGTATTTCTGTCTCTAGCCAGATCTCCCACAGAACGTTGCATTCACCACAGCTCGTCTGAAAGTATTTCTGTCTCTAGCCAGATCTCCCACAGAACGTTACATTCACCACAGCTCCTCTGAAAGTATTTCTGTCTCTAGCCAGATCTCCCACAGAACGTTACATTCACCACAGCTCGTCTGAAAGTATTTCTGTCTCTAGCCAGATCTCCCACAGAACGTTACATTCACCACAGCTCGTCTGAAAGTATTTCTGTCTCTAGCCAGATCTCCCACAGAACGTTACATTCACCACAGCTCGTCTGAAAGTATTTCTGTCTCTAGCCAGATCTCCCACAGAACGTTACATTCACCACAGCTCGTCTGAAATTATCTCTGTCTCTAGCCAGATCTCCCACAGAACGTTGCATTCACCACAACTCGTCTGAAAGTATTTCTGTCTCTAGCCAGATCTCCCACAGAACGTTGCATTCACCACAGCTCGTCTGAAAGTATTTCTGTCTCTAGCCAGATCTCCCACAGAACGTTGCATTCACCACAGCTCGTCTGAAAGTATTTCTGTCTCTAGCCAGATCTCCCACAGAACGTTACATTCACCACAGCTCGTCTGAAAGTATTTCTGTCTCTAGCCAGATCTCCCACAGAACGTTACATTCACCACAGCTCGTCTGAAAGTATCTCTGTCTCTAGCCAGATCTCCCACAGAACGTTACATTCACCACAGCTCGTCTGAAAGAATCTCTGTCTCTAGCCAGATCTCCCACAGAACGTTGCATTCACCACAGCTCGTCTGAAAGTATTTCTGTCTCTAGCCAGATCTCCCACAGAACGTTACATTCACCACAGCTCGTCTGAAAGTATTTCTGTCTCTAGCCAGATCTCCCACAGAACGTTACATTCACCACAGCTCGTCTGAAAGTATTTCTGTCTCTAGCCAGATCTCCCACAGAACGTTACATTCACCACAGCTCGTCTGAAAGTATTTCTGTCTCTAGCCAGATCTCCCACAGAACGTTACATTCACCACAGCTCGTCTGAAAGTATCTCTGTCTCTAGCCAGATCTCCCACAGAACGTTACATTCACCACAGCTCGTCTGAAAGTATCTCTGTCTCTAGCCAGATCTCCCACAGAACGTTACATTCACCACAGCTCGTCTGAAAGTATCTCTGTCTCTAGCCAGATCTCCCACAGAACGTTACATTCACCACAGCTCGTCTGAAAGTATCTCTGTCTCTAGCCATATCTCCCACAGAACGTTGCATTCACCACAGCTCGTCTGAAAGTATCTGTCTCTAGCCATATCTCCCACAGAACGTTGCATTCACCACAGCTCGTCTGAAAGTATCTGTCTCTAGCCATATCTCCCACAGAACGTTGCATTCACCACAGCTCGTCTGAAAGTATCTGTCTCTAGCCAGATCTCCCACAGAACGTTGCATTCACCACAGCTCGTCTGAAAGTATCTGTCTCTAGCCAGATCTCCCACAGAACGTTGCATTCACCACAGCTCGTCTGAAAGTATCTGTCTCTAGCCAGATCTCCCACAGAACGTTACATTCACCACAGCTCGTCTGAAAGTATTTCTGACTCTAGCGAGATCTCCCACAGAACGTTACATTCACCACAGCTCGTCTGAAAGTATCTGTCTCTAGCCAGATCTCCCACAGAACGTTACATTCACAACAGCTCGTCTGAAAGAATCTCTGTCTCTAGCCAGATCTCCCACAGAACGTTACATTCACTACAGCTCGTCTGAAAGTATCTCTGTCTCTAGCCAGATCTCCCACAGAACGTTACATTCACTACAGCTCGTCTGAAAGTATCTCTGTCTCTAGCCAGATCTCCCACAGAACGTTACATTCACCACAGCTCGTCTGAAAGAATCTCTGTCTCTAGCCAGATCTCCCACAGAACGTTACATTCACCACAGCTCGTCTGAAAGAATCTCTGTCTCTAGCCAGATCTCCCACAGAACGTTACATTCACCACAGCTCGTCTGAAAGTATCTCTGTCTCTAGCCAGATCTCCAACAGAACGTTACATTCACCACAGCCCGTCTGAAAGAATCTCTGTCTCTAGCCAGATCTCCAACAGAACGTTACATTCACCACAGCCCGTCTGAAAGAATCTCTGTCTCTAGCCAGATCTCCCACAGAACGTTGCATTCACCACAGCTCGTCTGAAAGTATTTCTGTCTCTAGCCAGATCTCCCACAGAACGTTACATTCACCACAGCCCGTCTGAAAGAATTTCTGTCTCTAGCCAGATCTCCCACAGAACGTTGCATTCACCACAGCTCGTCTGAAAGTATTTCTGTCTCTAGCCAGATCTCCCACAGAACGTTACATTCACCACAGCTCGTCTGAAAGAATCTCTGTCTCTAGCCAGATCTCCCACAGAACGTTGCATTCACCACAGCTCGTCTGAAAGTATTTCTGTCTCTAGCCAGATCTCCCACAGAACGTTGCATTCACCACAGCTCGTCTGAAAGTATCTCTGTCTCTAGCCAGATCTCCCACAGAACGTTGCATTCACCACAGCTCGTCTGAAAGTATTTCTGTCTCTAGCCAGATCTCCCACAGAACGTTGCATTCACCACAGCTCGTCTGAAAGTATTTCTGTCTCTAGCCAGATCTCCCACAGAACGTTACATTCACCACAGCTCGTCTGAAAGTATTTCTGTCTCTAGCCAGATCTCCCACAGAACGTTACATTCACCACAGCTCGTCTGAAAGAATCTCTGTTTCTAGCCAGATCTCCCACAGAACGTTGCATTCACCACAGCTCGTCTGAAAGTATTTATGTCTCTAGCCAGATCTCCCACAGAACGTTACATTCACCACAGCTCGTCTGAAAGTATCTCTGTCTCTAGCCAGATCTCCCACAGAACGTTGCATTCACCACAGCTCGTCTGAAAGTATTTCTGTCTCTAGCCAGATCTCCCACAGAACGTTGCATTCACCACAGCTCGTCTGAAAGTATCTCTGTCTCTAGCCAGATCTCCCACAGAACGTTGCATTCACCACAGCTCGTCTGAAAGTATCTCTGTCTCTAGCCAGATCTCCCACAGAACGTTACATTCACCACAGCTCGTCTGAAAGTATTTCTGTCTCTAGCCAGATCTCCCACAGAACGTTGCATTCACCACAGCTCGTCTGAAAGTATTTCTGTCTCTAGCCAGATCTCCCACAGAACGTTACATTCACCACAGCTCGTCTGAAAGTATTTCTGTCTCTAGCCAGATCTCCCACAGAACGTTACATTCACCACAGCTCGTCTGAAAGTATTTCTGTCTCTAGCCAGATCTCCCACAGAACGTTACATTCACCACAGCTCGTCTGAAAGTATTTCTGTCTCTAGCCAGATCTCCCACAGAACGTTACATTCACCACAGCTCGTCTGAAAGTATTTCTGTCTCTAGCCAGATCTCCCACAGAACGTTACATTCACCACAGCTCGTCTGAAAGTATTTCTGTCTCTAGCCAGATCTCCCACAGAACGTTACATTCACCACAGCTCGTCTGAAAGTATTTCTGTCTCTAGCCAGATCTCCCACAGAACGTTACATTCACCACAGCTCGTCTGAAAGTATCTCTGTCTCTAGCCAGATCTCCCACAGAACGTTACATTCACCACAGCTCGTCTGAAAGTATCTCTGTCTCTAGCCAGATCTCCCACAGAACGTTACATTCACCACAGCTCGTCTGAAAGTATCTCTGTCTCTAGCCAGATCTCCCACAGAACGTTACATTCACCACAGCTCGTCTGAAAGTATCTCTGTCTCTAGCCATATCTCCCACAGAACGTTGCATTCACCACAGCTCGTCTGAAAATATCTGTCTCTAGCCATATCTCCCACAGAACGTTGCATTCACCACAGCTCGTCTGAAAGTATCTGTCTCTAGCCATATCTCCCACAGAACGTTGCATTCACCACAGCTCGTCTGAAAGTATCTGTCTCTAGCCAGATCTCCCACAGAACGTTGCATTCACCAAAGCTCGTCTGAAAGTATCTGTCTCTAGCCAGATCTCCCACAGAACGTTGCATTCACCACAGCTCGTCTGAAAGTATCTGTCTCTAGCCAGATCTCCCACAGAACGTTACATTCACCACAGCTCGTCTGAAAGTATTTCTGACTCTAGCCAGATCTCCCACAGAACGTTACATTCACCACAGCTCGTCTGAAAGTATCTGTCTCTAGCCAGATCTCCCACAGAACGTTACATTCACAACAGCTCGTCTGAAAGAATCTCTGTCTCTAGCCAGATCTCCCACAGAACGTTACATTCACTACAGCTCGTCTGAAAGTATCTCTGTCTCTAGCCAGATCTCCCACAGAACGTTACATTCACTACAGCTCGTCTGAAAGTATCTCTGTCTCTAGCCAGATCTCCCACAGAACGTTGCATTCACCACAGCTCGTCTGAAAGTATCTGTCTCTAGCCAGATCTCCCACAGAACGTTACATTCACCACAGCTCGTCTGAAAGAATCTCTGCCTCTAGCCAGATCTCCCACAGAACGTTACATTCACCACAGCTCGTCTGAAAGTATCTCTGTCTCTAGCCAGATCTCCAACAGAACGTTACATTCACCACAGCCCGTCTGAAAGAATCTCTGTCTCTAGCCAGATCTCCAACAAAACGTTACATTCACCACAGCCCGTCTGAAAGAATCTCTGTCTCTAGCCAGATCTCCCACAGAACGTTGCATTCACCACAGCTCGTCTGAAAGTATTTCTGTCTCTAGCCAGATCTCCCACAGAACGTTACATTCACCACAGCCCGTCTGAAAGAATTTCTGTCTCTAGCCAGATCTCCCACAGAACGTTGCATTCACCACAGCTCGTCTGAAAGTATTTCTGTCTCTAGCCAGATCTCCCACAGAACGTTACATTCACCACAGCTCGTCTGAAAGTATTTCTGTCTCTAGCCAGATCTCCCACAGAACGTTGCATTCACCACAGCTCGTCTGAAAGTATCTCTGTCTCTAGCCAGATCTCCCACAGAACGTTGCATTCACCACAGCTCGTCTGAAAGTATTTCTGTCTCTAGCCAGATCTCCCACAGAACGTTGCATTCACCACAGCTCGTCTGAAAGTATTTCTGTCTCTAGCCAGATCTCCCACAGAACGTTACATTCACCACAGCTCGTCTGAAAGTATTTCTGTCTCTAGCCAGATCTCCCACAGAACGTTACATTCACCACAGCTCGTCTGAAAGAATCTCTGTCTCTAGCCAGATCTCCCACAGAACGTTGCATTCACCACAGCTCGTCTGAAAGTATTTATGTCTCTAGCCAGATCTCCCACAGAACGTTACATTCACCACAGCTCGTCTGAAAGTATCTCTGTCTCTAGCCAGATCTCCCACAGAACGTTGCATTCACCACAGCTCGTCTGAAAGTATTTCTGTCTCTAGCCAGATCTCCCACAGAACGTTGCATTCACCACAGCTCGTCTGAAAGTATCTCTGTCTCTAGCCAGATCTCCCACAGAACGTTGCATTCACCACAGCTCGTCTGAAAGTATCTCTGTCTCTAGCCAGATCTCCCACAGAACGTTACATTCACCACAGCTCGTCTGAAAGTATTTCTGTCTCTAGCCAGATCTCCCACAGAACGTTGCATTCACCACAGCTCGTCTGAAAGTATTTCTGTCTCTAGCCAGATCTCCCACAGAACGTTACATTCACCACAGCTCGTCTGAAAGTATTTCTGTCTCTAGCCAGATCTCCCACAGAACGTTACATTCACCACAGCTCGTCTGAAAGTATTTCTGTCTCTAGCCAGATCTCCCACAGAACGTTACATTCACCACAGCTCGTCTGAAAGTATTTCTGTCTCTAGCCAGATCTGCCACTTCTTCTGTTGTCATGTTCAATTTCTCTTTAATGTCTTGAGACCACCTTCTTCTTGGTCTGCCTTGATGCGTCGCCCATGAATCGTGACTGCCATTATTGTTCTTTCCAGCCAGCTGTGTCTCTTAGTGTTTCCATAGTATTTTCATCTCCTCTGTATGATGGTGTTTGCTATCCAGTTTTTTGTAATGTTTAAGTCTTTCAATTTCTCTTCATTACACGTGGGACCAACTTCAACATTTGACATCTACCCTCAAACAAGCAGCAGTTCATCAATGACGTCATCTAAATGCCCATTAACCCTCATTATTTGAACACGTGCTCTATGTGTGGACTTGATCTTCTCTCAGACATCTTTTGCACACGTCATTTCTCTGTGACGTAGTAATATTATTCCGCTGTATGTGCCTCATTGCCACCTGTACGGAATGACTGCCCGCTGGGGAGAACCACCCAAAGGTTATGACGTTATCGACATTGCGAGCAGGGGCGGTTATGCAAAGTGACATCAGCCGTCTATAGCTAACATAGCTGATGACGTCACAACCTTTGGGTGATTTTGGGAAAATCCTCTCAGCCCTTCATATTTCAATACAAGAGGATGTACCTCAGTCCACAGCCGGCTATATAAATTGCTTGCGGGCATAAAATAAAATGGGAAAACACTCCAACTAGCGTGAGGTTTTCAGTTTTGTGAGTAGGGGTGATTGTGGGCAGAGTGGCATCAACCATCTATAGCACCTGTAGCTGAAAACGTCACGTAGTTGGTGTGTTTTCTGATTGATTTTTTCAATGACTTTTATATTTACTATTTTTATTTTTATTTCATGATTTTCATGTAATATAATGTGTGTGAAAAGCCCTTTTCATCTTGTCAGGCGGTATAGTGGAGGCTATTGTCTATTATTTTGTTTTTGCGGTTTTGTTTTTGTCGAACAGCTTCTCACGTGACTAATTCTACCAATGTTTGACAAACGCACACGGCCACAGAATGAACAAGTCAGTCCCACTGATCCACAGGGTTTTCCATCCTTTTTCATGAGTCTTTTCTCTACTATGTGTTGCCTTAGTACAGTCTCAAAAGATGTTATACCATTCCTTATACATGCTCGCAATGATGTGCGATCACCTGCCAAATGTTCCCAGTCATTTTTGCAGATGGAGAAGTCATTTAGAGATGATTTACAGACATCTCCATATGGTAGTTTAGGTCTGCCGATTTGTATTTTTCCGTGGTATTATAATACATTCCTTCTAAATGTGTCTTGACTTGACTTGACTTGACTAGACTTGACTTGACTTAATCCCCTTGTTAGCCGTGAGCTATGAGCTCTTTACAGCTTAATGCCTCTCGCATGAAGGCGCAGCTCCTTCTCAGTTGTACAGAAGCAGAGTACAGTGTGCTATTGATGGATGGAAGTAGTGGAAGTAACATGCTCCGTCGGTTTTGTAAATGGGGACAGTGTAGTAGCAGGTGATCTACTGTCTCAGATTGTTGACGGCAGTGTAGTAGCAGGTGATCTACTGTCTCAGATTGTTGACGGCAGTGTAGTAGCAGGTGATCTACTGTCTCAGATTGTTGATGACAGTGTAGTAGCAGGTGATCTACTGTCTCAGATTGTTGATGACAGTGTAGTAGCAGGTGATCTACTGTCTTAGGTTGTTGACGGCAGTGTAGTAGCAGGTGATCTACTGTCTCAGATTGTTGATGACAGTGTAGTAGCAGGTGATCTACTGTCTCAGGTTGTTGACGGCAGTGTAGTAGCAGGTGATCTACTGTCTCAGATTGTTGATGACAGTGTAGTAGCAGGTGATCTACTGTCTCAGGTTGTTGACGGCAGTGTAGTAGCAGGTGATCTACTGTCTCAGATTGTTGATGACAGTGTAGTAGCAGGTGATCTACTGTCTCAGGTTGTTGACGGCAGTGTAGTAGCAGGTGATCTACTGTCTCAGATTGTTGATGACAGTGTAGTAGCAGGTGATCTACTGTCTCAGGTTGTTGACGGCAGTGTAGTAGCAGGTGATCTACTGTCTCAGATTGTTGACGGCAGTGTAGTAGCAGGTGATCTACTGTCTCAGATTGTTGATGACAGTGTAGTAGCAGGTGATCTACTGTCTCAGGTTGTTGACGGCAGTGTAGTAGCAGGTGATCTACTGTCTCAGATTGTTGACGACAGTGTAGTAGCAGGTGACCTACTGTCTCAGATTGTTGACGACAGTGTAGTAGCAGGTGATCTACTGTCTCAGATTGTTGACGACAGTGTAGTAGCAGGTGATCTACTGTCTCAGGTTGTTGACGACAGTGTAGTAGCAGGTGATCTACTGTCTCAGATTGTTGATGACAGTGTAGTAGCAGGTGATCTACTGTCTCAGATTGTTGACGGCAGTGTAGTAGCAGGTGATCTACTGTCTCAGGTTGTTGACGACAGTGTAGTAGCAGGTGATCTACTGTCTCAGATTGTTGACGACAGTGTAGTAGCAGGTGATCTACTGTCTCAGGTTGTTGACGGCAGTGTAGTAGCAGGTGATCTACTGTCTCAGGTTGTTGACGACAGTGTAGTAGCAGGTGATCTACTGTCTCAGGTTTTTGACGACAGTGTAGTAGCAGGTGATCTACTGTCTCAGATTGTTGACGACAGTGTAGTAGCAGGTGATCTGCTGTCTCAGGTTGTTGGCGACAGTGTAGTAGCAGGTGATCTACTGTCTCAGGTTGTTGGCGATAGTGTAGTAGCAGGTGATCTACTGTCTCAGGTTGTTGGCGACAGTGTAGTAGCAGGTGATCTACTGTCTCAGGTTGTTGGCGACAGTGTAGTAGCAGGTGATCTACTGTCTCAGATTGTTGACGACAGTGTAGTAGCAGGTGATCTACTGTCTCAGATTGTTGACGACAGTGTAGTAGCAGGTGATCTACTGTCTCAGATTGTTGACGACAGTGTAGTAGCAGGTGATCTACTGTCTCAGGTTGTTGGCGACAGTGTAGTAGCAGGTGATCTACTGTCTCAGATTGTTGACGGCAGTGTAGTAGCAGGTGATCTACTGTCTCAGATTGTTGACGACAGTGTAGTAGCAGGTGATCTACTGTCTCAGATTGTTGACGGCAGTGTAGTAGCAGGTGATCTACTGTCTCAGATTGTTGACGGCAGTGTAGTAGCAGGTGATCTACTGTCTCAGATTGTTGACGGCAGTGTAGTAGCAGGTGATCTACTGTCTCAGATTGTTGACGGCAGTGTAGTAGCAGGTGATCTACTGTCTCAGGTTGTTGGCGACAGTGTAGTAGCAGGTGATCTACTGTCTCAGATTGTTGATGACAGTGTAGTAGCAGGTGATCTACTGTCTCAGATTGTTGATGACAGTGTAGTAGCAGGTGATCTACTGTCTCAGATTGTTGACGACAGTGTAGTAGCAGGTGATCTACTGTCTCAGATTGTTGGCGACAGTGTAGTAGCAGGTGATCTACTGTCTCAGATTGTTGACGACAGTATAGTAGCAGGTGATCTACTGTCTCAGATTGTTGATGACAGTGTAGTAGCAGGTGATCTACTGTCTCAGATTGTTGACGACAGTGTAGTAGCAGGTGATCTACTTTCTCAGATTGTTGACGACAGTGTAGTAGCAGGTGATCTACTGTCTCAGATTGTTGACGACAGTGTAGTAGCAGGTGATCTACTGTCTCAGATTGTTGATGACAGTGTAGTAGCAGGTGATCTACTGTCTCAGATTGTTGATGACAGTGTAGTAGCAGGTGATCTACTGTCTCAGATTGTTGATGACAGTTTAGTAGCAGGTGATCTACTGTCTCAGATTGTTGATGACAGTGTAGTAGCAGGTGATCTACTGTCTCAGATTGTTGATGACAGTGTAGTAGCAGGTGATCTACTGTCTCAGATTGTTGATGACAGTGTAGTAGCAGGTGATCTACTGTCTCAGATTGTTGATGACAGTGTAGTAGCAGGTGATCTACTGTCTCAGATTGTTGACGACAGTGTAGTAGCAGGTGATCTACTGTCTCAGATTGTTGACGACAGTGTAGTAGCAGGTGATCTACTGTCACAGATTGTTGATGACAGTGTAGTAGCAGGTGATCTACTGTCACAGATTGTTGACGACAGTGTAGTAGCAGGTGATCTACTGTCTCAGATTGTTGGGGACAGTGTAGTAGCAGGTGATCTACTGTCTCAGATTGTTGACGGCAGTGTAGTATCAGGTGATCTACTGTCTCAGGTTGTTGGCGACAGTGTAGTAGCAGGTGATCTACTGTCTCAGATTGTTGGCGACAGTGTAGTAGCAGGTGATCTACTGTCTCAGGTTGTTGGCGACAGTGTAGTAGCAGGTGATCTACTGTCTCAGATTGTTGGCGACAGTGTAGTAGCAGGTGATCTACTGTCTCAGGTTGTTGGCGACAGTGTAGTAGCAGGTGATCTACTGTCTCAGTTGTTGGCGACAGTGTAGTAGCAGGTGATCTACTGTCTCAGGTTGTTGGCGACAGTGTAGTAGCAGGTGATCTACTGTCTCAGATTGTTGGCGACAGTGTAGTAGCAGGTGATCTACTGTCTCAGATTGTTGACGACAGTGTAGTAGCAGGTGATCTACTGTCTCAGATTGTTGGCGACAGTGTAGTAGCAGGTGATCTACTGTCTCAGATTGTTGACGGCAGTGTAGTAGCAGGTGATCTACTGTCTCAGATTGTTGATGGCAGTGTAGTAGCAGGTGATCTACTGTCTCAGATTGTTGACGGCAGTGTAGTAGCAGGTGATCTACTGTCTCAGATTGTTGACGACAGTGTCTGCAGATTGGATCGTGTTGTGTTTTTATTCTGCTCAGGTGTTGATTGGTAGAAGCATGGCCTGTTCTCAGCTGGAATATCAGGCTTTGATCCCTTCGCCTCAGCTCCCGCACAGGGTCGAGGGGGTCTGATTTTGTTTGATATCTGTAGAGTAGGCGTCCAGTCTTAGCTGAAGCCCACATATTTAACCATTCCTCGTGGTAGTTGTTTCTCAAAATTTGCTTGCATGTTTTGAGGCTAACTTGAACAGGAAGCTGTGGTGGAGATGCTCCCAGTTTAGCCAACCTATCCGCTCTCTCATTTCCCGCAATGCCGTTGTGAACAGGGATCCATTGTAGGGTTACAGCCACGCCATAGGTAGTGTAGAGTTGGTTGGATAAAGATCTTATATTGGAAACCTCGGATGTTAGTCCGCTTTCAATTGCTTCGAGTGCTGATTTTGAATCCGAATATTCTAAATGTGTCATCTTGTTTCATTTTTTCAGATCCACCTGCTCTGATTACACTAGAACATGTCGTTGAGCTTACCTGCTCTGATTACACTAGAACATGTTGAGCTTACCTGCTCTAATTACACTAGAACATGTTGAGCTTACCTGCTCTGATTACACTAGAACATGTCGTTCAGCTTACCTGCTCTGATTACACTAGAACATGTTGAGCTTACCTGCTCTGATTACACTAGAACATGTTGAGCTTACCTGCTCTGATTACACTAGAACATGTTGAGCTTACCTGCTCTGATTACACTAGAACATGTGTTGAGCTTACCTGCTCTGATTACACTAGAACATGTTGAGCTTACCTGCTCTGATTACACTAGAACATGTCGTTGAGCTTACCTGCTCTGATTACACTAGAACATGTCGTTCAGCTTACCTGCTCTGATTATACTAGAACATGTTGAGCTTACCTGCTCTGATTACACTAGAACATGTTGAGCTTACCTGCTCTGATTACACTAGAACATGTTGAGCTTACCTGCTCTGATTACACTAGAACATGTCGTTGAGCTTACCTGCTCTGATTACACTAGAACATGTTGAGCTTACTTGCATTCTGTTGTCCATTTCTATGTTCGTGTTTTCTGAAAAACACGATTTTAGCCGAAACGTCATGATTTTGTTTTGGTCCTGTCCTGCTCAGCTGTCACCATACCCTGTAGGAGTGTAAGTTACACCCCACCACTTGCTCCTTGCTACCTGCTTTACCGCAGCACCGCAATTATGTGCCTGTTCCCTGACATCTCTATAGTTGACTGTGTGCAACCCCTTGTTTTGCCATTTCTATTTTTTCCCTATAATTTTCCTATCTTCCTTCATCTCTCCAGCCATGGGAATTCTTGTATCTGTCCCTGACATTTCCAGTGTCTTCATGTCTGCCTTCATATCCGCCATTCTGTCTAATTGTTTTGCTTCGGTTCTTATTTCATGTACAATTGCAAATCTTTGATGTCTGCTGATCTCTACGATTACATTATTCATTAGGTTAATATTCTGTCCTTACTTCCCATCCCATTTGCACATATCAATTTATACAATTTCTTTTTTATCTTTGAACCGATGTTCATGTAAGCAGTTCTTTCTATTTGCATTTTCATTTTTGTTCGTGTATTGAAAATTAATGTGCGTTTTTCCTCCATAAAATTGTCTCGAGGATTCTGATTCCATCCCTCGCTCCCTGAGCTTTGGCATTTCCAGAATATTCTTGGATTTTTTTACTGCATGATTTCCATTTTTATTCCATGGGGTTTTGTTGTGGCTTCTTGATAACATTGATTTATTTCTCATGAGATAACCACTGTTCTCAACAATGTTCATATGTTCTATTCATTATCGCGATGGCTGTTACTTTTGAGAAACCTACACAAATGTTTGTCCTTTTTATGTCAAATTGGAATTTGTATGTTTGTAATGGCTACCTCTCATTGTATTGCCTCTTTGTCTCTTGGTAAATGTCCGGACACATCATCGTCGTCAGCATCATCAGGTGACATGCCGGTTGACACTGGCAATCATCTCTGCACATCTCTTCGCCCTTCATGCATGTCATAATATCAATCGGTGATCTTTTAGTATGCCATTTGGATAAGATGTTTAATAAGTTTCCTCTTCATTTTCCTCTGCTCCTCTCTCCATTCATTCTGCCTGTTGTTATAGTATTCTCAATGCCTTCTGTCCGCGTCACATGCCAAATAAATGTTGATTATCCTTTTCTTATGATTGTGATGCTATTTCTGGTTTCTCCAGCTCGTTTTAAATATTTTTCGTCACTACTTTCTACTATCCATGGAATGGGAGGCATTGCAAAGCATTGTGGTTTGACAGTAATACTTTAGCTGATTTTGCTCATTTTGGTTAAAAAGAAGTTATTAATGTATATGTGTTTTGTGTGAAACATTCACAGTTATTAATGTATATGTCTTTTGTGTGAAACATTCACATATTAATATATATGTCTTTTGTGTGAAACATTCACATATTAATATATATGTCTTTTGTGTGAAACATTCACATATAGCCGTGAGCGTTATCAGCAAATTCTGGGTTGCCCAGTTTGTTCCAAAGTGTCCGCTAAATTTTGCCTCTTTTATTCCAAAGTGTCCACTAAATTTTGCCTCTTTTATTCCAAAGTGTCCACTGAATATTGCCTCTTTTATTCCAAAGTGTCCACTGAATATTGCCTCTTTTATTCCAAAGTCTCCACCAAATTTTGCCTCTTTTATTACAAAGTCTCCATTAGATTTTGCCTCTTTTATTCCAAAGTCTCCACTAAATTTTGCCTCTTTTATTCCAAAGTGTCCACTAAATTTTACCTCTTTTATTCCAAAGTCTCCACTAAATTTTGCATCTTTTATTCCAAAGTCTCCACTAAATTTTGCCTCCTTTATTGCAAAGTTCCCACTAAATTTTGCCTCTTTTATTCCAAAGTCTCCACTAAATTTTGCCTCTTTTTTCCAAAGTGTCCACTAAATTTTGCCTCTTTTATTCCAAAGTGTCCACTAAATTTTGCCTCTTTTATTCCAAAGTGTCCAATAAATATTGCCTCTTTTATTCCAAAGTCTCCACCAAATGTTGCTTTCATCATGCATTCTCTTCAACGTTGTTTTCTGGTACAATGGCTTTTACCAAGTTGATAATTTGCGATGGGACTCGATAACGCTTTAAGTTTTCACATTCTCTTTGCAATGCAAAAATTATTGATCATTTGTCAGTGCAAGTATGAGTGATACAATTTCAGAAAGCAAGAGTTACTGAAAAACAAATATGCACAATTTATTTTTAACAATTCTAAATGCACAAATTGACGACAGAAATGATTAATGCAAAGACTGCTAAAAATGCGAATGTAAAAATTACTTAAAACAAATTCGTCTGTGCAAAGTTTACTTATGAGTAATTGTCAAAACAACATTTTATATTTACTGAAGATACAAAACGCATCGGTTTTATAAAGTGATAAAGTGCAATGATAACATACATGATAGCATACATAACCCCATACAATCACAACATACAATGATAACACACAATGATAATATACAATGATAACACACAATGATAACACACAATGATAACACACAATGATAACACTAATGTTCTTCTTTCTTATTTGGTCACAGACTGTATGAAACAGAACTTGTGAAAGAAACAACAATATTTGAACACTCGATCCTGCTGGCTACGATTGCTTGGAGTTTACATGATTGGCAGTGGTGACAGCAGATAGGAAAACATAATCTCGACCACGAACTGCCAACCGCGAGACAAAACTTGCCTTCTGAGATGAAAGAACAATGAACGAGGTGGGACAGCTGAAACAAATATCCAGCGAAATAAGAGACTATCTGATCAAAATGCTAACAGTTAGCGAAACAGGCGGACAAGAGCCGAGAGAATCAAGACACCATCATCAGGCGCCATGGCGGTTGGTGTAGGCGATCATCTTTCTCCATATCTCTAGGTTCTTCATGCTTGTTATAATTTCAGTCGCTGATCTTTTATTATGCCATTTGGTTAAGCTGTTTTTTTTTCTCTTGGTTTTCATCTGCTCCTCTTTCCGTTCATTGTGCTTGTTGTTATTGTATTCTCAATGCCTTCTTTTCGCATGACATGCGATGTCATGTGGATTGTCTTTTCTTATGATTATGATATTTCTGGTTTCTCCAGCTCTTCATTTGTAATCTTTGCTATCCATTGAATTCATAGCATTCTTCTGATAAACTACATCTCAGCTGCCTCTAAAGATCTTTGTGTTGTCTTACTATGACTCACCTCCATATAGCAGAACAGGTTCAATGTAGCACTACAGGACACGTTTTTTTAACATTAATTGACATTACAATATGACAAAATCAATACAACAGGTGGATTGGCATTTGTAAAGAGAGTATGGTTTCTGGCATTTGTAAATAGAGTATGGTTTCTGGCATTTGTAAAGAGAGTATGGTTTCCAGCATTTGGAAAGAGAATATGGTTTCCTGCATTTCGAAAGAGAGTATGATTTCTGGCATTTGTAAAGAGAGTATGGTTTCTGGCATTTGTAAAGAGAGTATGGTTTCTGGCATTTGTAAAGGGAGTATGGTTTCTGGCATTTGTAAAGAGAGTATGGTTTCTGGCATTTGGAAAGGGAATATGGTTTCTGGTATTTGTAAAGAGAGTATGGTTTCTGGCATTGGAAAGGGAGTATGGTTTCTGGCATTTGGAAAGGGAGTATGGTTTCTGGCATTTGTAAAGAGAGCATGGTTTCTGGCATTTGTAAAGAGAGTATGGTTTCTGGTATTTGTAAAGAGAGTATGATTTCTGGCATTTGGAAAGAGAGTATGGTTTCTGGCATTTGTAAAGAGAGTATGGTTTCTGGCATTTGTAAAGAGAATATGGTTTCTGGCATTTGTAAAGAGAGTATGGTTTCTGGCATTTTTAAAGAGAGTATGGTTTCTGGCATTTGTAAAGAGAGTACGGTTTCTTGCATTTGGAAAGGCAGTATGGTTTCAGGCATTTCTAAAGAGAGTATGGTTTCCTGCATTTGTAAAGAGAGTATGGTATCTGGCATTTGTAAACGGAGTATGGTTTCTGGCATTTGGAAAGGGGGTATGGTTTTTTGGCATTTGGAAAGGGAGTATGGTTTCTGGCATTTATAAAGAGAGTATGGTTTCTGGCATTTGGAAAAGGAGTATGGTTTCTGGCATTTGTAAAGAGAGTATGGTTTCTGGCATTTGTAAAGAGAGTATGGTTTCTGGCATTTGTAAAGAGAGTATTGTTTCTGGCATTTGTAAAGAGGGTATGGTTTCTGGCATTTGGAAAGGGAGTATGGTTTCTGGCATTTGTAAACAGAGTATGGTTTCTGGCATTTGGAAAGAGAGTATTGACTTTGACAAACGTAGGTTTAACACATCAAAGATTTTCACAATTCTTCTTACGGTCTGATAACCTGTTGCCACATGCATCTTAACATATTTTTCGTTCTTCCCTAGTTCCAACTTCACTACCAGCATCATCTATCACAATCCATCTCTACTAGTTTATCATCAATTTCTACTACCACTAATTTTCAATCACATCGTATCATAAAAATATCCAACCATAAATCATCTCCTGTATTTCACCATCGAAATCTCCAACAATAGATCATCCATCCTATTTCACCATCGAAGTCTGCCACATCAAGTCATCCATTCTATTTCACTATCGAAGTCTGCCACATCAAGTCATCCATTCTATTTCACCATCGAAGTCTGCCACATCAAGTCATCCATCCTATTTCACCATCGAAGTCTGCCACATCAAGTCATTCATTCTATTTCACTATCGAAGTCTGCCACATCAAGTCATCCATCTTACTTTAACACAGAAATCTTCTCACACAGCTCGTCCCTTCTACTCCTTAACCACACCCACAACATGCGATAGAAGCTAACAGAAATCTTATCACACAGCTCGTCCCTCCCACTTCTTAACCACACCCACAACATGAGACAGAAGCTAACAGAAATCTTCTCACACAGCTCGCCCCTCCCACTCCTTAACCACACCCACAACATGAGACAGAAGCTAACAGAAATCTTCTCACACAACTCGTCCCTCCCACTCCTTAACCACACCCACAACATGAGACAGAAGCTAACAGAAATCTTCTCACACAGCTCGTCCCTCCCACTCCTTCACCACACCCACAACATGAGACAGAAACTAACAGAAATCTTCTCACACAGCTCGTCCCTCCCACTCCTTAACCACACCCACAACATGAGACAGAAGCTAAAAGAAATCTTCTCACACAGCTCGTCCCTCCCACTCCTTAACCACACCCACAACATGAGACAGAAGCTAAAAGAAATCTTCTCACACAGCTCGTCCCTCCCACTCCTTAACCACACCCACAACATGAGACAGAAGCTAAAAGAAATCTTCTCACACAGCTCGTCCCTCCCACTCCTTAACCACACCCACAACATGAGACAGAAGCTAAAAGAAGTCTTCTCACCACAGCTCGTCCCTCTTACTCCTTAACCACACCCACAACATGAGACAGAAGCTAAAAGAAGTCTTCTCACACAGCTCGTCCCTCCCACTCCTTAACTACACCCACAACATGAGACAGAAGCTAAAAGAAGTCTTCTCACCACAGCTCGTCCCTCTTACTCCTTAACCACACCCACAACATGAGACAGAAGCTAAAAGAAGTCTTCTCACCACAGCTCGTCCCTCCCACTCCTTAACCACACCCACAATATAAGACAGAAGCTAACAGAAATCTTCTCACACAGCTCGTCCCTCCCACTCCTTAACCACACCCACAATATGAGACAGAAGCTGACAGAAATCTTCTCACACAGCTCGTCCCTCCTACTCCTTAACCACACCCACAACATGCGATAGAAGCTAACAGAAATCTTCTCATCACAGCTCGTCCCTCCCACTACTTAACCACACCCACAACATGAGACAGAAGCTGACAGAAATCTGTCTAACCGCTGTAGCTACAGCAAAAGCATATTTCTGGATTAACAAGGTCATCGTACCCAGACCTGCAACTCCACAATTATCGGATCGGGCTAGGTTGTTCTACATCTTAGTGTTTTCTCACAATCCAAACCAGGTTTTGTTCTCTCCATAATGTCACGTGTTGAATAGACGATCACGTGACTTCTGTGACCTCCAACAAAAAAAACAGCAACAACAACCAGGAAGATTTGGGGAAAAAATGTCTCCATGAATGATGTTTGAAACGAAAAGAAGAAACAGCACATGAAAAAAATGTCTACATGAATTATGTTTGCAACGGAAAGAAGAAACAGCACATGAATTGCATGCACAATGAATATTTCATTTTTTTTAAATTTCAATTCATTATTGTTTTTGTAAAAATTCAGGAAATAGCTGTTTGCACCATTTCTGTAAGCTGTTCATATTTTTTAGAGAGTGAATCATTGCATTTGTTGATAAAGCAGATCAGCTATTTAATGCAAGAGACTCTCCATTACTATTTGGCATCTTCGCTCCCATGTTGCATAAATTGTGTTCGTTTTTATTTTGACATGTTCCCATGTTAATCAATGTGGCTCCCTCACAGCAACAAGTGAAAACTAACATTCAGTCTGGCATTCAATCTTTTCTGTGCTCGTCCATTCATGCTGGTGTACTCGCAACATTTACTGAAGCCTCATTCTTTTGTGTTGTAATCTTTCTGACTTGTCACCTGTCTAACCGTTTTATTTGTTGTTTCTTTATATATTCTATGTCAGGAAATATTCCTAACTATTTTCTCAGTTCTTTATTTCTGACATTATCCCCCAATCTGTTTTCTGTCATTCGTCTAACATATTTATATGGTTAGTGCTTATTTTTTCCTATTGTTCTTCAGTCTAGAGTCCAGGTCTATCATTAAAAGGGCAATGTTGGGATGAAGGTTGTAATGTAGAGTGTCCAGAGAAGCATAGGCCAAGAGTGTCCATAAGAGTAGAGGACAAGAGTGTCTTTAAGAATAGAGGTCAAGAGTGTCCACAAGAGTAGAGGGCAAGAGTGTGCAGAGGAGTAGAGGCCAAGATTGTCCACAAGAGCAGAGGCCAAGAGTGTCCAGAGGAGTAGAGGCCAAGATTGTCCACAAGAGCAGAGGACAAGAGTGTCCAGAGGAGTAGAGGCCAAGAGTGTCCACAAGAGTAGAGGACAAGAGTGTCCAGAAGAGTAGAGGCCAAGAGTGTCCACAAGAGTAGAGGCCAAGAGTGTCCAGAGGAGTAGAGGCCAAGATTGTCCACAAGAGCAGAGGCCAAGAGTGTTCAGAAGAGTAGAGGCCAAGAGTGTTCATAAGAGTAGAGGCCAAGAGTTTTCATAAAAATAGAGGCCAAGAGTGTCCAGAAGAGTAGAGGCCAAGAGTGTCCACAAGAGCAGAGGCCAAGAGTGTTCAGAAGAGTAGAGGCCAAGAGTGTTCATAAGAGTAGAGGCCAAGAGTTTTCATAAAAATAGAGGCCAAGAGTGTCCAGAAGAGTAGAGGCGAAGAGTTTTCATAAAAATAGAGGCCAAGAGTGTCCAGAAGAGTAGAGGTCAAGAGTGTCCAGAAGAGTAGAGGCCAAGAGTGTTCATAAGAACAGAGGCCAAGAATGTCCACAAGAGTAGAGGCCAAGAGTGTTCACAAGAGTAGAGGCCAAGAGTGTCCACAAGAGTAGAGGCCAAGAGTGTTCATAAGAACAGAGACCAAGAGTGTCCAGAAGGTTTGAGGCCAAGAGTGTTCACAGGAATAGAGGCCAAGAGTGTCCACAAGAGTAGAGGCCAAGAGTGTTCACAAGAGTAGAGGCCAAGAGTGTCCAGAAGTTTAGAGGCCAAGAGTGTTCACAAGAATAGAGGCCAAGAGTGTCCACGAGAGTAGAGGCCAGAGTGTTCACAAGTGTAGAGGCCAAGAGTGTCCAGAAGTTTAGAGGCCAAGAGTGTTCACAAGAATAGAGGCCAAGAGTGTCCACGAGAGTAGAGGCCAAGAGTGTTCACAGGAATAGAGGCCAAGAGTGTCCACGAGAGTAGAGGCCAAGAGTGTCCACAAGAGTAGAGGCCAAGAGTATTCACAGGAATAGAGGCCAAGAGTGTCCACAAGAGTAGAGGCCAAGAGTGTCCACAAGAGTAGAGGCCAAGAGTGTCCACAAGAGTAGAGGCCAAGAGTGTTCACAAGAGTAGAGGCCAAGAGTGTTCACAGGAATAGAGGCCAAGAGTGTCCACAAGAGTAGAGGCCAAGAGTGTCCACAAGAGTAGAGGCCAGTAGTGTCCACAAGAATAGAGGCCAAGAGTATTCACAAGAGTAGAGGCCAAGAGTGTCCACAAGAGTAGAGGCCAAGAGTGTCCAGAAGAGTAGAGGCCAAGAGTGTCCACAAGAGTAGAGGCCAAGAGTGTCCACAAGAGTAGAGGCAAGAGTGTTCACAAGAGTAGAGGCCAAGAGTGTTCACAAGAGTAGAGGCCAAGAGTGTCCACAAGAGTAGAGGCCAAGAGTGTCCAGAAGAGTAGAGGCCAAGAGTGTCCACAAGAGTAGAGGCCAAGAGTGTCCACAAGAGTAGAGGCAAGAGTGTCCACAAGAGTAGAGGCCAAGAGTGTCCACAAGAGTAGAGGCCAAGAGTGTTCTCAATATAGCGGTGTTCTAGTTGTTCTTCGCATAAGACACGACACCACACATTCAAGAATGAACAAACTTGGTGTGTTATCAATAAGTCATCATTTATTATCTATATACATATAGATACTATCATGCTATCCTTCCTAGCGTTTCTATGGATACTTGTTCGATCTCTTAACAGTCTTGGCCGCTGAAGCACTTCACTACCGTCGGTGTTGTACCTCAGCTGTTCGTATACTGGATATTCTATCCGTCTCTCTATCTAGCTCTCTTTCGTCTGTGTCTTCTGTTTCAAACGTTCTCCAATGGCTATCTCGATGTCAATCTCTAGTTCCCCGTCTCTCGTTCTAGTTCTCGTCCTCTAGTTCTGGTGTGTTACTTCTAATTCTGATCTGTAATTCTAATTCTGCTCTCCTGTAGTTCTGTTTCTCTATTTGTAGTCTCTTCTCTAAGTTGAAGTTTATCTGTGACTTTCTCAGTTCCTATCGGCCCCTAGTGCGAGGCTATCTCTGTGTGTTACTAAGTCTAAGTCTAAGTGTAAAAGTGGAAGTCCCTTTATCTAGTCTGTCCTCTAACTTTTATACTCCTGTCCTTTGACTGACAGTTAACTTTACCACCTGCCAACTATTCTTTCTCCAGATAAAAATGGCATCTAACACTGCTAAACTCCTTCTCTGCACTCAAATGACCCTCTCTAACCATCTGACACTGCGTGCCCAGCCTTTAGTTTATGAGTTCTACGTTCCTTACCGACAGCTAAGGTCATTCCCAGTTTACAACGTTGTGGTCCGTCACGGCGGTTTAACATGGTCTCTTAGTCATCGCTATGCTAAATTTGTCTAGTCCTGTTTTGTCCTATGTCCTCACTTAATTATGATCTAAATATGTATATGTCATCATTCACGGTTGCATACCTTCCCCTATTCTCTAGTGAGAAAATATGCCAAGATTTTCTCACTCAAAAAAATAATAATATAACCGTGTAGTCTTCCATCCATACCAGTCAATGTCATCTGACAATATAGTCACTCTATGTCAATAAAGGACAGATGTACATCAACTGTAGCATCAAACATCATCTAACATACATAGAGTATGTTAAAGTACATACTTAACGCATGATAATTATGCAATATATCAAAGACATTATCCAATAAGGCAAATAAAATAAACCACGCATGACACCTATCAAATAATTCACATATAAAATAAATTAAAGTCCCATTGCAAAAATAATTTCAAAGTCAAAACTCAATACATGCCAATAACAAAATAACTCTCGAATCCGCTTCAAAAAATAGGCTCAAAAACCATTCAGACCAAACTCAGCAACTTGTCTGTTCTGGAGGCCCTGAATTCTGACCTAAACACTTTTCTCTCAGCTCATCTTATAGCTCTTAAGTGTCTGTATCTTAAAAATGTTTAATTTGTAACCAACAACATCATTATATATGGTACTATTACAACATGAACTTTGAAAGTATTAATACAAATGTTCAACGATATATTCAACAATATCTCTGATATAATTGCAATATGCATTTTTGACAGCTGTCTAGAACATGTCTGAAATAGAGGTAAACAAATTTACACAGGTCTTCGTGCATGTCAGAGTATAATATCCTCTCAATTCACATAACAACATATAACAATAATTGGACAACTCACACATCTCCGGAGATCACGATCACAAACAAACTTAACACAAAATTAACAACAAAATTAGCTCGAGCAATTAACTGACATCTGACTTACACCATCTCAATTACTTAAATTTGAACAATTATTTACAGTCATTCGACTACCGACACATTAGTCTCAATAAATTCTCTCCTGAATTCTCTTGTTTCTTCTCATACATTGCGTACAAGGTCCTCTAACATTTCTTGCACAACTCTAGCAATTAGACTACAGATACATGATTTTCTTCTCATTAACTCGTTATCTCATACAACTTCTTATACGTACTCTCATATAACTTCTTATGATTACTCTCATATAACATCTTCAGAGTATTCTCACATAACTTTCCACGAGTTACCACTCTCGTTATATAATAACTCTATTCACGACCTAACTTCCTTTAGGTCAACACAAAACACAGGTTATCACCCTTGTTTCTCTCTTCTTCGCATAAATTTCTCCATATACAACCTAATATCTTCTAGGTCATCACAAAACACAGGTTATCACCCTTGTCTCTCTCTTCTTCACATACATTTCTCCATATACAACCTAATATCTTCTAGGTCATCTCAAAACACAGGTTATTTATCGCATTTCTCTCTCTCTTCTTCTTCTTTCTCACTTACTATATACAATTGATCTCTCGTAAACTTGGATTACCATCCTATTTAAGGTTTACTACTTCTGATCAACTACTCAAGTCTGTATTTCCTCTGAGGCTATCATTCTTTTCCCTCAGATATCTTGTCTACCCTTATTCTATACCTCTCCTCTTACAACTTGGAGCTTCTACGGATGATAATTCATTCGGTCTTTTCTTTATTTGATCATCTTCTATAAATGATTCCTCCATTGTCTCGTAACTATCTGATGCAATAGAGTCTATTGCTTTCATTTCATTGTAACTTAAATTGTCCTTATCTTCTTGTGCTAGTCTGTTTTCCTTATCCTCTAAGCGTTGCCTTCTTTCTAGTTATATCCTTAATTGTTTGTTGTGGTAAAATGTAATTGTTTCTGGTTACCACTTAATTGTTACTTTTCTTCTTTTTGTGCTTCCTCCCTCTCACGTCACTAATGGTTGACAAGTTTCCTCTTTTTGACCTATATTCTTCTCTCAATCTGCCACCTTTATCTATTTCTTCCTTATGGTCTAAAAATTCTTGCATTCGCCCCAAACGCTTGGCATAATGCAGGTCTACTTTAACTCTGGCATCGTCTTTTCTTCTCTTTTCGGCAATAATGGCACCACGCTCTGGTGTTCCTAAAGGCCAAAATTTTACTTGGTCTACTATTTCTACTTGGTTTTGTTTATCCTCATCACACTGACCTATAGCTGATATTTCTACTTGGTTTTGTTTATCCTCATCACACTGACCTATAGCTGATATTTCTACTTGGTTTTGCTTATCCTCATCACACTGACCTATAGCTACTATTTCTACTTGGTTTTGCTTATCCTCATCACACTGACCTATAGCTGCTATTTCTACTTGGTTTTGCTTATCCTCATCACACTGACCAATAGCTACTATTTCAACTTGGTTTTGCTTATCCTCATCACACTGACCTATAGCTACTATTTCTACTTGGTTTTGCTTATCCTCATCACACTGACCTATAGCTACTATTTCTACTTGGTTTTGCTTATCCTCATCACACTGACCTATAGTTACTATTTCTACTTGGTTTTGCTTATCCTCATCACACTGACCTATAGCTACTATTTCTACTTGGTTTTGCTTATCCTCATCACACTGACCTATAGCTACTATTTCTACTTGGTTTTGCTTATCCTCATCACACTGACCTATAGCTACTATTTCTGCTTGGTTTTGTTTATCCTCATCACACTGACCTATAGCTGATATTTCTACTTGGTTTTGCTTATCCTCATCACACTGACCTATAGCTACTATTTCTACTTGGTTTTGCTTATCCTCATCACACTGACCTATAGCTGATATTTCTACTTGGTTTTGCTTATCCTCATCACACTGACCTATAGCTGATATTTCTACTTGGTTTTGCTTATCTTCATCACACTGACCTATAGCTGATATTTCTGCTTGGTTTTGCTTATCCTCATCACACTGACCTATAGCTGATATTTCTGCTTGGTTTTGCTTATCCTCACCACACTGACCTATAGCTGATATTTCTGCTTGGTTTTGCTTATCCTCATCACACTGACCTATAGTTTCTATTTGCTTTTTCTTTACATTTTGTCGTTGGTCAATTACAAACTCATTATTTTTCCTATCTTGTTTCCTTACATTCTGACCTTCAGTTGCTATATGTTCCTTAGTATTCTCAAACTCTTTATTTATGGCAGCAATCCTCCTTTCTTGTATTGTAAGCACTCTTTCGTCAGTTCCAGGACATTTCTGGCTACATTTTACCCCAGCTATAACTTCATTAGCATGTCTCTGTTCTACAGTTTTGTGTTTATTCTTTGTTTCTTCACCTACCCGTTGCTTATCACTCTCCTCCTTTATCCTTGCAATTTCTTCATACAGTTGAAAATTGTGTCCTTCTAATCTGATAACTAATCTAGTAAAGTTTTCAATATCATCCATTAACTCCTTGTTCCTGTCTGCCATATCCTCTAATTCTTTATCCATATCATCAGCATATCTGTCAGCTTCTGCCTTCTCCAATGCACGGAGTTCTTCCAATTCTTTAATTTTCTTCTCTGCATTTTTATTTACAACCTCCAAACTATGTCACTGCTGCGTTCTATCCTATCAGGTTTCTTTTTCTCGATTTCCTTCTTCAAGCTTCCTATCGTAGTTTCCATACTACTTACTTTATCTGTCAAACCTACTATTGTTCTATGGTTCTTTTCATTTGTTTGCTTTAGAATCCTAACTTCATCATCTCTTTTCATTAATTTCTCACTCAACTCATTTATTTGTCTGTCCTTTTCTATGTCTTTTTCCTGATCTTGTTTTAAGGCAAAGAACCTTGTCTCTTCACCTTTTTCTGTTTGTATAATTTTATCTTTATGTTTAGTTTTTCCTCTGACTTCTAGTGTCTGTGTTTGTGCACAACTTACTGGTGTCACTATTACTTCTCTATCAGCGCCTTCTGTTTGTGTAGTTTTATTTTTAATTTCTACCTTTTTTTTAATTGCTTTATTAAATCTTTCTTCTTTATTTCCTCTTCTGCTGTGCTATATTCCTCTACATCACTAGTTTCTTCTGATCTACTCTCCTCCCACTCACGTTCTTTCCTTATGCGTTTGTTAAAATGTATAGCATACAACCTATTATCTTTCCTTATGCGTTTGTTAAAATGTATAGCATACAACCTATTATCTTTCCTTACGCGTTTGTTAAAATGTATAGCATACAACCTATTATCTTTCCTTATGCGTTTGTTAAAATGTATAGCATACAACCTATTATCTTTCCTGATGCGTTTGTTAAAATGTATAGCATACAACCTATTATCTTTCCTGATGCGTTTGTTAAAATGTATAGCATACAACCTATTATCAGTGTTCAAAATTGTATTTGCCCTTCTCTCACATGTCTTTCTCTCACATGTCTTTTTCTCACATGTCTTTCTCTCACTTGTCTTTCGCTCACATGTCTTTTTCTCACATGTCTTTCTCTCACTTGTCTTTCTCTCACATGTCTTTCTCTCACATGTCTTTTTCTCACATGTCTTTCTCTCACTTGTCTTTCTCTCACATATCTTTCTCTCACATGTCTTTCTCTCACATGTCTTTCTCTCACATGTCTTTCTCTCACATGTCCTTCTCTCACATGTCTTTCCCTCACATGTCCTTCTCTCACATGTCTTTCTGTCACATGTCCTTCTCTCACATGTCTTTCTGTCACATGTCCTTCTCTCACATGTCTTTCCCTCACATGCCCTTCTCTCACATGTCTTTCTCTCACATGTCCTTCTCTCACGTGTCCTTCTCTCACATGTCTTTCCGTCACATGTCCTTCTCTCACATGTCTTTCTCTTACATGTCTTTCCGTCACATGCCCTTCTCTCACATGTCTTTCTCTTACATGTCTTTCTCTCACATGTCTTTCTCTTACATGTCTTTCCGTCACATGTCCTTCTCTCACATGTCTTTCTCTTACATGTCCTTCTCTCACACGTCTTTCCGTCACATGTCCTTCTCTCACATGTCCTTCTCTCACATGTCTTTCTCTCACATGTCCTTCTCTCACATGTCTTTCCGTCACATGTCCTTCTCTCACATGTCTTTCCGTCACATGTCCTTCTCTCACATGTCCTTCTCTCACATGTCCTTCTCTCACATGTCTTTCCGTCACATGTCCTTCTCTCACATGTCCTTCTCTCACATGTCTTTCTCTCACATGTCCTTCTCTCACATGTCTTACTCTCACATGTCTTTCTCTCACATGTCCTTCTCTTACATGTCCTTCTCTCACATGTCTTCCTCTCACATGTCCTTCTCTCACATGTCCTTCTCTCACATGTCCTTCTCTCACATGTCTTTCCGTCACATGTCCTTCTCTCACATGTCCTTCTCTCACATGTCCTTCTCTCACATGTCTTTCCGTCACATGTCTTTCCGTCACATGTCCTTCTCTCACATGTCCTTCTCTCACATGTCCTTCTCTCAAATGTCCTTCTCTCACATGTCTTTCCGTCACATGTCTTTCTCTCACATGTCCTTCTCTCACATGTCTTTCCGTCACATGTCCTTCTCTCACATGTCTTTCCGTCACATGTCCTTCTCTCACATGTCTTTCTTCTAACTGGACTGTAAACTTCAACTTGTAATTTGATATTATTTATATATGACTGTCCTTGTTTAAAATGTTGTTTACAGTCTCACAATCTTTGTATAGTATTATGGCATTCCTAGTCTCCTCTGGCCTATCTATTAATTTAAAAAACATTATCTCACCAAATTTATTAAAATATTTCCTAACCTGTATTTCTGTAATGTCATTCTATAACTTGTCTACTATTACTTTACAACTGTTTGTTTGTACGTTCTGTCTACCTTCCATGTCTTCTTGTGATACAATAAACTACTGGAAACTATTTCAGCTGCCTAGTTCTACCTGTTTACTTGACTATGTATGTACTCGTTCTCTGGAGGGCTATAATCTAACTGCAGTGACACTTTAAATTATGCTTTAAAATAAATGAACAGTTAACATAAATAAATTTCACTTTTAAATATATATATCTTTTTTAAACAGCAATTTTATTCTGGTCAGGGCTTCTGAAAGAAAATGAAACTTAAAATTAGTACCGTACCTGTGGAATGACAAAATTAATTATGATTAAAAGTAATTCTTAAAACTTTCGGTAACCAAAAAAATAGTTTACAATTAACAATGTTATTGTGACAGTCACCATTAGACAATATATCACACTTCAAAAAAAATTATAACAAACACAGGCCAAAAATACTGTACAATGACTGGTATGTATATTCTTATTAAAAGTAACAAAATAATTAATGAAATAAACATGACAAACAAAAAAATATGGACTAGATAATATCAAAAAGACTAAAACTATGATCATAAACAAAGGAAATATTCAAAACCCACAAATGAATATCAAAATTGAAGGAATAGACCTAGAGACAGTTCAGAACTACAACTACCTTGGACATACTATAACTAGTGATGGAAAATGTAAAACTGAAATAAACAAAAGAATAGGAATGGAAAAGAGAAATTTTAATGTCATGAAAAACATACTAACATCAAAACAAATAACACCAAGGCTAAAACTAAAAATAGCAAAATGTTACATCTTCTCAATATTCCTATGTGGTGCTGGAACATGGACATTAGACAGGAAAACAGAACAGAGAATTGAAGCTTTTGAAATGTGGATATATAGAAGAATAGGTAGAATTGGATGGAAGGAAAAGAAAACAAACGATGAAGTCTTAAAACAACTAAAAATGAAAAGAGAACAAATAAACACAATTCAAACAAGGCAAATGCGATTTTTGGGCCATGTAAAAGTAATCCTGGATAGGAAAATACAAAGTAAAAGAGGCAGAGGCAAACAAAGACTAACATGGACGAGTAACATCAAAAGATGGATAAATCAGCCTATGACAACCTGCACCATCAAAGCAAGAGACTGATCATAATGGCGCTCCATGGTAGCCAACCTTCGTTTCGGAGACGGCACTCGATGGTGATGATGATGATGATGATAATACTGATGATGTAGGTGTTGCAAACTGCGGCCTTTATTTGAATGAGAATAATAAATGTACAGGAAACAGCAGGTCAAGAATAATAGGTGGAAATCTCAAGAATGATTGTTTGCCACAGTTGTTTGTTTTTATCTAAAAGTATAATTTTAATTCTAATCTTGGAAGTTTTGCGTCGTTTATGAGCGAGGTTGTCCCTGAGCCTTGTACATTCCACTCATTCTGGAAACTGATATTTTGTGTAAGTGGTTCCAGTTTGTGACACCCCACTTTTGTAGCTGAAGTCTATATGCATTGATGAATGAATGTTCTAGTACAATAATGTTCGCAACAAAAACATCAAAGACCGTCACATCTAAGAGTTGCTGGGAAACATGTCCAATTTGTAACCACAACAGTTTCGTCAAAGACCGTCACATCTAAGAGTTGCTGGGAAACATGTCCAATTTGTAACCACAACAGTTTCGTCAAAGACCGTCACATCTAAGAGTTGCTGGGAAACATTTCCAATTTGTAACCACAACAGTTTCGTCAAAGACCGTCACATCTAAGAGTTGCTGGGAAACATTTCCAATTTGTAACCACAACAGTTTTGTCAAAGACCGTCACATCTAAGAGTTGCTGGCAAACATTTCCAATTTGTAACCACAACAGTTTTGTCAAAGACCGTCACATCTAAGAGTTGCTGGCAAACATTTCCAATTTGTAACCACAACAGTTTTGCTATAAGAAACAGCTTTTTCTATTCACTGTGAACGTTTATTCTGTCCAGGAAAAGACGAGCAGGCCAACTGAAGTGTCAGCTTTAGGAGGGATCAAGTCATCATACTTCGCCTACGCTTTGAAAAAAAAAACAGAATAAGAAACCACATGTTCACCAAACTCTAAATAGGAACTACCAGCCTATGCCACTGTCCCCTGGATAACATGACAACAAAACATGTTCTACTGGATCGTCCCCAGTACACAGACCTGAGAAGGATAATGTGGTCCACACCCACCTCCCTGGAAGAGAAACTATATGGGGCAACCGAATCACATAAACAGACAGCTGCCTTCATAAGAGAGTCCGGAGTCCTAGTCTGAATGATACATGATCGCAGAACTAAAGTGTCAGCCACAAACTACTGTGTTGCTTCCAATACATGGGCAAGACAACACAGACTTGTGCGCAATCTCATGCCTCACGTCTCATCACATCCACGTTTGATTCACAGTCATCATCTCGCTGGAAGCTTTTGGATCGTGCCTCAGTTAAGTCTCGGTTAAATATGTTTAAGCTTACTAATTGTTACATATTATCAATTTGTATTCTCCTATATGTTGTGCATCTCCACTTCGTTTTATCATTTTATCTCTAATCCCTTTTTAAAATTATTTCTCCTTCATTTACCTGTTCCGCTCATTCTAGGTGTGATAGAGTTTATTTTTATTTCGTTGTCCGGTTATGTTGTTCTTGTTCTCTGAAGAAGGCCACATGTTGGCCGAAACGTCATAATTCTGTTATGTTCCTTTATTTGTAAAGCTGTCACCATACCTTGTAGGAGTGTATTTTAGTAAAGTAAGTCAAAGTAAAGTACGAGACTTGAACCGGCGTCTTAGCACGCGAGTTTCCACCCATATGTGCTCGACCGCCTATCCAGAAATGTTCGGAGACCTCTGGATAGTGTCGTTTCAATCTTCAAAACTCACGGTGCGCGGCGGCATTCCTCACCTTCCCAGAGTAATACCCTGGTACCCATTTCTGCCAGCGGCTGAGTCGACCGCAGGGGTATTTTTGTCCAACCAGGAGTACAACTGACACTGCTTCCAGCGAGAATCGAACACTGGTTCTCCGAACGACGGAAAACCAGTGGGGTTGTCTTTTGAACCAGGTTTCCGAGGCCCCGCAGTGTACGTTACACGCCCTGACTTACTCCTTGCTACCAGCTTTACAGCAACATTGCAATTGTTTGCCTATTACCCCAATGAAACTTTCAGGAAAAAACAAACAAAAAGAGCAGTGATATTTCTATACAAGAAAATCATATTTCCTCGAAATAGAGAAATGAGAAGAAAAGAAATATTTTGTAGAAATATCTCAAGTGTTATTAAATGGAAGACACAAAACAGACAAATCCAGATACGATGAATAAAACGCGTCACGTGCCAATATGGCAGGGGCTTGCCCATGAGATAACAATCGGAAATTGGCATCTGAAAATGATATTGTCCTTTCGCTAGGAAAACATAATTATAAAACTCTTGATACAATAATATACACGGAGATAAATCATTGTAAAAGGTGCTAAGAAAATCTGTTAAGGAAGAAAGCTAAAGAGAAATTGGAGAGAGCTCATATCTGAGGCACGTCACGGTCAGACGTAAAGGAATACACTTTCTCTCAAATGTGAAAATTGTAATAGATGAATTCAGTCAACTCGACACATGAACATTGTAATAGATGAATTCAGTCAACTCGACACATGAACATTTTCCACACGAACTTACCGGCTGAATTAGAGCATGCTTGGAAAGCTGAAGCCAAAATTGAATATTCATGTCGGCGATTTGAAGCTAAACACGGCTGATATTCTTTCAGAAGATGGCCAAAAACGTGAGTGAAATCGGTTTTCACTTGCCACCAGGCACGTCCTCTTCGATTTAATGGCGTGATTAATGACTGAGCTTGTTGACATTTGTACCTTCAGTACTGGGTTCAAAGGTCACAGGTGTAACTTAATCTAGTTAATACTTTGTTGTAACAGTGACATCATTGAATCATTCCCGAAAGTTGTAAGATTATCCCCCCCCCCCCAATCCCCCCAACCCCTTTTTATAATCACTTTCATCATGTGACGTCAATGTTGTACTGTTAATGTTGCATAGACTGTTGTGCCCGTGAACTCTCTGTTGCGCTTCCAACACAATCACTATTTCAGTTACACTTCACAACTGTTTGTCTCTGAAACTTTAGTTCATTTGCCCACTTGTGTCTCACCCTGAAGACACAAACTTCTTCTATGAAACATTCAATTTGATAAGAAGAAGTTGTCAATTAAAATTACAGAAAAACTTATCTGGTTCAAAATTGAAAACTGCATTTCCCGAAACTCTCCGATTTGCCAATATTCGGCTTTTTTTATTACGAGTATTTACTACTGAAGTATCACCTATACATATAAATTGCAACTCAGCTTATTGCAACAAAGCTTGTCAAATCATCGGACAGTTATCACCACTATTGTCCAACAAGGAAATAAATCTGGAGGGAAAACGAGCACTATACAATACAATCTTCATCCCAACGTTGTGCTACCAATGCCAGACCTGGACCCTAGATGCAAGAACAATAAGAAAAATAACCTCTACAGAGATGAAATGTGTTAGACGAATGACAGGAAACAGTCTGAGAGATAAGATCAGAAATGAAGAACTGAGAAAAAAGCTAGGAATAGCACCCGCCATAGAATATATAAGGAAACAACAGATAAAATGGTTTGGCCACGTGACAAAGCAGAAAGAACAAAACACAACACAACGAGCCTTCAACAAACGTTGTGAGAACACCAGACCCAAGGGTCGACCACGTAAAAGATGGGTCGATGGAATATTAGAAGCACTAGGAAACATAACAGCAACAGAGGCGAACAGAAGAGCAAAAGACTGCAAATTATATCTCCCCTCGACGCTGAAAGGCAGATGACGAAGGAAAGAGGAAGAAGATACTCATTTGCTAAAATTGTTACGTTCTTTGTGTCTGCTGTCACAAATTGAAACCACTTCCAAAGAATATCAATTTTAAGAATGAGAGGGATGTATTAGGCTCAGGATATCATCATTCATAAACGCTGTAAAATATCCAATATTATTAGAAAAATGCTGCTACTGTGATTTTGCTCTCCAATCAATCAGCTACAAACCCATCAACAATTCACGAACCCATCCATTAGTTTTAAGATTGTTTAGTAGATAGACCTAATTTGTATTTGTGTCACTCACTTATATATTAAGATGTTCTACATACGTCAAAGAGATGTTCTACATACGTCAAAGAGATGTTCTACATACGTCAAAGAGATGTTCTACATACGTCAAAGAGATGTTCTACATACGTCAAAGAGATGTTCTACATACGTCAAAGAGATGTTCTACATACGTCAAAGAGATGTTCTACATACGTCAAAGAGATGCTCTACACACGTCAAAGAGATATTCTACATACGTCTCAGAAGAATGTTGAAAGTCCCATGGACAGATCTTGTTTAATGAATCTGACTCTCCAGAGTGTCGATCTCTGAGGTTGTTTATCGACAACAGTTTGGTGACTCACAACTCCAAGAAACAGGGCATGCATAGCGCAGGGCAGAGAGAGAAGTAGAAAATACCACACACACACAAAAACAGAACAGGCAGAGAATGAAATAGAAAATACAGAAAATAAAACAGAAAAGACTGAAAGAAACAGAAAAGACAGAAAATAAAACAGAAAAGACAGAGAATGAAACAGAAAATACAGAAAATAAAACAGAACAGGCAGAGAATGAAACAGAAAATAAAGAACAGAGAAAGAAACAGAAAATACAGAAAATAAAACAGAAAAGACAGAGAATGAAACAGAAAATAAAACAGAAAAGACAGAGAATGAAACAGAAAATACAGAATGTGAATGAAGCGGAAAAAAGCAGCGAATAAAATAGAAAAGACAGAGGACGAAAGTGTTTCAAACAGGTTATGTCCCTTAGAAATGACCTCGCTTAAAAGTACTTCACAATGAGGTCACGGTCGTTGTATTGCCGTCATTGCCAGGTATTTACTGGATGTGAGGAAAAATTGAAAAAAAAAAATTGAAAAAATGGTATGTTAGAAGCTTTACGTGATTAGTAGACGACACAGATTTGAACGACGTTTCGGCCCAATAGGCCTTCAGCAGGAACAAACAAAAAACACACACACAGATATGTAAGTAAATAAAACTAATCCTACATAGCTAACCAGTAACGAAACATCCAAAACAAAAATAATCTAAATTGGTTAAAGAAAATAAAAGTGACTTCCCTGTATCCCGGACCGTGGTCAGAAGGAAAAGTTCTAACATACCATTTTTTTTATTTTTTTTTTCAATTTTCCCTCACATTCAGCTTTATTGCAGCTTCGCATTTGTATTAATTCATTTGCATTTATTTGCCTTAACCATTTACTGTATGTGACCTGCTTCTTTAAATAATCACAGTAGTACCACTGGACTTAACGACCTTACATACTGCAATCCATCCTGGCCTGTTCCCTCGAATGTGCTGTTCATTAGGGTAAGGGAGCGTACATGAGAATAATGGATGACTTGGACTGAGCTAACGACAGCCCAACAAGTGGTTGCAAGGAAGAGACAAGTGGTAGGGTCAAAGTCCGGAATCTGTTGAGCCAGACAGGCATTAATAATAAACTAACTCAAGTGTTGAATTAGACACGTTGATTAAAAAAACAGACCAAAACTAGAGAACGAATTAAAATCCAATTGCCTGATTTGGCCAGGAGTCCAACCGGTACAAACAGACAAGCGCTGTTTCATCAGACGAGCTTGCGTCGATGAAACCTGGCCAGATGTGAATGCTGAACTTGATGGAACTTTCACAATCTACAGTTGTGTATTTGATTTCAAAATTGATCAGAACATACGGACCCGATAAATGTTCCATTCACAGTGTGAACTTGAGGTCAAACGCCCATTACAACAAGGAATCATCAATATTGAGTGCCGTCTCCGCATCGAAGGTTGACTACCATGGAACGCCATTCCGCTCTGTCTCTTGTTTTATAGAGCAGATTGTCATAGGTTGAATTGTCCATATTTTTATGTTACTCGTCCATGTTAGTCTTGGTCTACCTCTGCCTCTTTTGCCTTGTATTTTCCCTTCCAAGATGACTTTTATTAGGCTGTTGTGTCGTTTAACATGCCCCAACAATTTCATTTGTCTTGTTTCTATTGTGTTTATTAGTTTTCTTTTCGATTTTAGTTGTTTTAAAACTTTAACAAGACTTCAACAAGACTTCAACAAGACTTCAACAAGATTTCAACATGATTTCAACAGGACTTCAACAAGACTTCAACATGACTTCAACACGACTTCGTAAAGACTTCAACAAGATTTCAACAAGACTTCAACAAGACTTCAACAAGATTTCAACATGATTTCAACAAGACTTCAACAAGACTTCAACATGACTTCAACACGACTTCGTAAAGACTTCAACATGACTTCAACAAGACTTCATAAAGACTTCAACATGACTTCGTAAAGACTTCAACATGACTTCAACAAGACTTCGTAAAGACTTCAACAAGACTTCGTAAATACTTCAACATGACTTCAACAAGACTTCGTAAAGACTTCAACAAGACTTCGTAAAGACTTCAACATGACTTCGTAAAGACTTCAGCATGACTTCGTAAAGACTTCAACATGACTTCGTAAAGACTTCAACAAGACTTCGTAAAGACTTCAACATGACTTCAACAAGACTTCGTAAAGACTTCAACATGACTTCAACAAGACTTCATAAAGACTTCAACATGACATGAACAAGGCTTCGTAAAGACTTCAACAAGATTTCAACCAGACTTCAACATGACTTCAACAATATTTCAACAAGACTTCAACAAGACTTCATCAAGTCGCCTAGAAGACATCATCAGGCCCGCGAATTGAAATGGATCACCCAAAACAAGTGACGTTATCATCATTGCCTTGCACGGACGGTTGTGGGTAAAATGACATTAACCGCCTATAGTTCGTTCGCATAAATGAAGACAATACAAGCTTTGGGTGTTTTCGTGAATCCCTCTCAGCCAGCTGCCCTCTGATATAGGTGGCCATGAAACATATTCAGATCCCAAGTCAATCATCAGTCTATGACTGAAAAACTGATGTCTTTGCATGCTTCTAACGTTCATTCTTCTTCATCGTCATAGACAGTCAACATAGACATCAAATGACATGCGTTGTGACATTTGTATGACAACAAGAAATACTCCACAGCTTGCTCAGTTGCTGCTCATCTGTCTGATTACATCATGGATTGGTCTACGCTGCAAATGTTTGCATTCTTTGTTTCGCAAATTTCTCTTTTGTTTGACTTCACTATTATCTTTAATTTATTTTGTTTGTGTCTGGTTTAATTTGTTTAGCCCCAACTTCTTTGCGTGTTTTCCTGTGTCCACAAGGTGTTCGTTTCTATTTCTTATTACTTCTTCGCCTTTTTCTGAATACTTAACCTATCTATGTCCACTATTTTTGTCGTCAAATTGTGGGTAGATTCTTTATGATTACACTTCTGGAGAATTTCTTGGACATGTTCACCACATGTCTACAGAGACATTCAAGAATAGTCACTGAAGATGTGTTCCGTGTTCTGTGTTCCTTGTTCTGTGTCACGTGTTCTGTGTCACGTGTTCTGTGTCACGTGTTCCGTGTTTCGAGTTCCGTGTCCCGTGTTCTGTGTCCCGTGTTCCGTGTCCGTGTTCTGTGTCACGTGTTCCGTGTTTCGAGATCCGTGTTCCGTGTCCCGTGTTCTGTGTCACGTGTTCTGTGTCACGTGTTCTGTGTTCCGTGCTCCGTGTTCTGTGTCACGTGTTCTGTGTCATGTGTTCCGTTTTTCGAGTTCCGTGTTCCGTGTCCCGTGTTCCGTGATCTGTGTTCCGTGTTCCGTGTCCCGTGTTCCGTGTCCCGTGTTCTGTGTTCCGTGTCCCGTGTTCCGTGCTCTGTGTTCCGTGTTCTGTGTTCCATGGATCATGTTCTATGTTCTGTGTTCCGTGTTCCGTTTTCTGTGTTCCGTGTTCTGTGTTCTGTGTTCTGTGTTCCGTGTTCCGTTTTCTGTGTTCTGTGTTCCGTGTTCTGTGTTCTGTGTTCTTTGTTCCGTGTTCCGTGTTCTGTGTTCCGTGTTCTGTGTTCTGTGTTCCATGTTCCTTGCTCTGTGTTCTGTGTTCTGTGTTCCGTATTGTGTGTTCTATGTTCCGTGTTACGTGTTCAGTGTTCCGTGTTCTGTGTTCTGTGTTCCGTGTTCTGTGTTCTGTGTTCCGTGTTGTGTGTTCTATCTTCCGTGTTCCGTGTTCTGTGTTCTGTGTTCCGTGTTCTGTGTTCTGTGTTCCATGTTCCTTGCTTTGTGTTTTGTGTTCCGTGTTGTGTGTTCTATGTTCCGTGTTACGTGTTCTGTGTTCCGTGTTCTGTGTTCTGTGTTCCGTGTTCTGTGTTCTGTGTTCTGTGTTCCGTGTTCTATGTTCTGTGTTCCGTGTTGTGTGTTCTATGTTCCGTGTTCCGTGTTACGTGTTCTGTGTTCCGTGTTCTGTGTTCCGTGTTCTGTGTTCTGTGTTCCGTGTTCCTTGCTCTGTGTTCCGTGCTCCGTGTTCTGTGTTCCGTGTTCTGTGTTCTGTGTTCCGTGTTCTGTGTTCCGTGCTCCGTGTTCTGTGTTCCGTGTTCCGTGTTCTGTGTTCTGTGTTCTGTGTTCCGTGTTCCGTGTTCTGTGTTCTGTATTCTGTGTTCTGTGTTCCGTGTTCTGTGTTCTGTGTTTCGTGTTCTGTGTTCTGTGTTCCGTGTCCCGTGTTATGTGTTCCGTGTCCTGTATACCGTATTATGTGTTCCGTGTCCTGTGTTATGTGTTCCTTGTCCCGTGTTATGTGTTCCGTGTCCCGAGTTATGTGTCCCGTGTCCCGTGTCCCGTGTTCCGTGCCCCGTGTTATGTGTTCCGTGTCCCGTGTTCCGTGTCCAGTGTTATGTGTTCCGTGTCCCGTGTCCCATGAGCTGAAACATTCACTGTAATGGTGTTCTCTTTCCTGCTTCTCCCACCAGGTCACCATAAACACAAAGAATGTCATCATCCTCAAGTGCCACATACACAATCAGTGTAAGACACAATATCTCTGTGTAAGACACCATCTCTCTGTGTAAGACACAGCTCTCTGTGTAAGACACCACCTCTCTGTGTAAGACACAGCTCTCTGTGTAAGACACCACCTCTCTGTGTAAGACACAGTTCTCTGTGTAAGACACCATCTCTCTGTGTAAGACACAATCTCTCTGTGTAAGACTCAATCTCTCCGTGTAAGCAACAATCTGTGTAAGACACATCTCTCTGTGTAAGACACCACCTCTCTGTGTAAGACACAGCTCTCTGTGTAAGACACAATATTTCTGTGTAAGCAACAATCTGTGTAAGACACAATCTCTCTGTGTAAGGCACCACCTCTCTGTGTAAGACACAATCTCTCTGTGTAAGGCACCATCTCTCTGTGTAAGACACCATCTCTCTGTGTAAGACACAATTTCTCTGCATAAGACACAATCTCTCTGTGTAAGACACAATCTCTCTGTGTAAGACACAATCTCTCTGTGTAAGGCACCACCTCTCTGTGTAAGACACAATCTCTCTGTGTAAGGCACCACCTCTCTATGTAATACACCATTTCTCTGTGTAAGACACAATCTCTCTGTGTAAGGCACCACATCTCTGTGTAAGACACAATCTCTCTGTGTAAGACACCATCTCTCTATGTAATACACCATCTCGCTGTGTAAGACACAATCTCTCTGTGTAAGACACAGCTCTCTGTGAAAGACACAATCTCTCTGTGAAAGAGACAATCTCTCTGCGTAAGACACAATCTCTCTGTGTAAGACACAATCTCTCTGTGTAAAACACAATCTCTCTGTGTAAGACACAATCTCTCTGTGTAAGACACAGCTCTCTGTGAAAGACACAATCTCTCTGTGTAAGACACCATCTCTCTGTGAAAGACACAATCTCTCTGTGAAAGACATAATCTCTCTGTGTAAGACACCATCTCTCTGTGTAAGACACCATCTCTCTGTGAAAGACACAATCTCTCTGTGAAATTCACAATCTCTCTGTGTAAGACACCATTTCTCTGTGTAAGACACCATCTCTCTGTGAAAGACACAATCTCTCTGTGAAAGACACAATCTCTCTGTGTAAGACACAATCTCTCTGTTTTAGACACCGTCTCTCTGTATAAGACACCATCTCTCTGTGTAAGACACAATTTCTCTGTATAAGACACAATCTCTCTGTGTAAGACACCATCTCTCTGTGTAAGACACAATCTCTCTGTGTAAGGCACCACCTCTCTGTGTAAGACACAATCTCTCTGTGTAAGGCACCACCTCTCTATGTAATACACCATTTCTCTGTGTAAGACACAATCTCTCTATGTAATACATCATCTCTCTGTGAAAGAGACAATCTCTCTGTGTAAGACACAGCTCTCTGTGAAAGACACAATCTCTCTGTGAAAGAGACAATCTCTCTGCGTAAGACACAATCTCTCTGTGTAAGACACAATCTCTCTGTGTAAAACACAATCTCTCTGTGTAAGACACAATCTCTCTGTGTAAGACACATCTCTCTGTGAAAGACACAATCTCTCTGTGTAAGACACCATCTCTCTGTGAAAGACACAATCTCTCTGTGAAAGACACAATCTCTCTGTGTAAGACACCATCTCTCTGTGTAAGACACCATCTCTCTGTGAAAGACACAATCTCTCTGTGAAAGACACAATCTCTCTGTGTAAGACACCATTTCTCTGTGTAAGACACCATCTCTCTGTGAAAGACACAATCTCTCTGTGAAAGACACAATCTCTCTGTGTAAGACACAATCTCTCTGTTTTAGACACCGTCTCTCTGTATAAGACACCATCTCTCTGAGTTAGACATCGTCTCTCCGTGGTAGAAACCAATCTCTGTGTTAGACACCGACTCTCTGTGTGTAAATTTACTGTGTGATATCCGGGTTACTGGCTTCATCTCTTGTTTCTGTGATAGCCACAATCTGTTTGCTTTGGAAAACCGATTCATAGCCGGTGTTGGCACTCTCCATCTGAGAGGTTTAATCTCTTTTCATTCCTTTATGTAATCCCTAGTTTCCTCTCTTTTTTCTTTCATGTGCCATATCCCTATTCTTCCCTGCATTATCTTTATTAAAACTCATGTTCTTCTCCCCCTTGCCATCCCTATTTACTATCTTATTTTTCTTTTTTTTTTCTCGTTTTCTTCGTACCCTATGGGACCACACTTTTCACTCAGCCTCATGACACTCCCTTTGTAATTGTTCACTCTTTGCCTCGCTTTGGTCCAAACAAGTCCTGCCTGCCCTATTGTTATAATCGTATTTACAACATTTACATAAACCCTGGCTACCATTTCTTTTCGTTATTTTTGGGATCAGTGTTTAGTTTTCATGCTTGGATTTCTTAGTTTAATATAACTAATGTTGTGCGTGTTATACTGATGAAGACTTTTGCCGAAACGTCGCAGTTTGTCTTGTCTTTCTATTCGTTGAGCTGCTTCATGTCGTTTTATGTTTGTTTCACACGCAAAATTACCGCGATGTTGAAAAATTTGTTTTTTTTTTTAAATTATCTGGTACAGGATGTACTGGGTGTGCAGGGTGTACACAGCACACACGTAGCTCAAGACCCTAGGGTTTAGCAAAAAGTCAAATGAACATCGTAAATAAAGGACGTAAGAGAAAATAAAACGGAAATAACGTTAGAAGAAGGATGCAACTCTGATGTCAAGTATTGTTTAGGTTACTCCGTGCGTCCCAATGAGAATTTGAAATTGGCTGGAAAATAATCAGGTCTGCCTTGTTATATTCCCGCTGCAGAAATATCTCTGTGTTATATTTGAAAGATGTATAATCTTATACATTAATTATAGTACACTATATATATATATATACTGTAACTCAGTCACATAACCTGTAGGTATGTGTATATTTAACATCTACTGTTTTCTTACTGCTTTTGTCTGTTAAGCAATAACTACTGAACAAAATGGGCAAGGGAAATAATGTATTCATGCCACAAGAGTAATAAGGGAAATGACTCTACTCAATTGAGGAGAATTAGTGTGCTAACTTCACAGATTCCTTGAAACAAGTTCTCAGCACCGACAGCATGTCAGTAAATGTGTGTTGGAAGAAGCGTAAATAAGGCGTGTTCTGAGAGTAGATCGGGGGAGAAAGGCTTTTATCGGGCCCAATTGTCTTATATATGTTGCCATACTTAGAAAGTCTCGTGATAAAAGAAAATTCACAAACAGCAGAAATAGACTCAATGTGCAAGAAAGCTTGACAAATCATTAGACAGCCATCACCACTATTGTCCAACAAGGAAATAACTCTATATGTCTCATATCTTGGTGTGTCCGTGTTAATCATGTCTCATATTTGTATGTGTGTCTGTGTTTAGTCATATCTCATATTTTAGTGTGTATCTGTGTTATTCATGTGTCATATCTTTGTATGTGCATGTCTGGGTTAGTGATATCTCATATCTTTGTGTGAATGTTTATGTTAGTCATAGCTCATATCTTTGTGTGTGCATGTCTGTGTTTGTCACATCTCATATCCTTGTATGTGTATGGCTATGTTAGTCATATCTTTGTGTGCATGTCTTTGTTAGGCATGTGTCATATCTTTGAGTGTGCATGTCTATGTCAGTCATATCTTTGTGTGCATGTCTATGTTAGGCATGTGTCATATCTTTGAGTGTGCATGTCTATGTCAGTCATATGTCATATCTTTGTGTGCATGTCTATGTTAGTCATGTGTCATATCTTTGCGTGTATGTCTGTGTTAGTCAAATCTTATATATTGATGTGTGTCAGTGTTAGTCATGCCTCGTATCACTGTGTGCATGTCTGTGTTAGTCACCTCTAGTGACTCGGGCAGATGGTGCTCGTAAACCTGGGAGGGCCTACCATCTAAGGGAGAATCCCCCTACAGAAAAGACAATCTGCTGCCTTGCAAGAAGGTTGGGGACAATCAAAGGATAAGGAAAGCAAACCTGAATAAAATGCTGGCTGAAATCGGATGCACTGGACCACTGGCGCAAAACACAGTGCAACGTTTTAACGGGTGTTCAATCAGAGTGGATCTGGCACACTCTAATTGTGATGTTCTGTCTGTGGGGGCGATCAACACACTTAACCTGACAGCAGACTTCCTGTGAGAGTCTTGAATCCTACTCTGATTGAGTCCTGGTTGCAGAGAGAGAGAGAGAGAGAGAGAGAGAGAGAGAGAGAGAGAGATAGTACTACTGGTTAGATAGTATAAATGGTTATATAGTATGACTGGTTATATAGTATGACTGGTTAGATATTTTGACTGGTTAGATAGTATGGCTGGTTATATAGTATGGCTGGTTATATAGTATGCATAGTTATATAGTATGGCTGGTTATATAGAATGACTGGTTATATAGTATGGCTGATTATATAGTACGGCTGATTATATAGTATGGCTGATTATATATTATGGCTGGTTATATAGTACGACTGATTATATAGTATGGCTGATTATATAGTATGGCTGGTTATATAGTACGGCTGATTATACAGTATGGCTGGTTATATAGTACGGCTGATTATATAGTATGGCTGGTTATATAGTATGGCTGGTTATATAGTATGGCTGGTTATATAGTATGCTGGTTATATAGTTTGGCTGGTTAGATAGTATGGCTGGTTATATATTATGGCTGGTTATATAGTATGGCTGGTTATATTGTATGACTGGTTAGATAGTTTGGCTGGTTAGATAGTATGGCTGGTTATATAGTATGCTGGTTATATAGTTTGGCTGGTTAAATAGTATGACTGGTTAGATAGTATGACTGGTTAGATAGTATGACTGGTTACATATTATGACTGGTTAGATAGTATGACTGGTTAGATGCTAGATAGTATGGCTGGTTATATAGTATGGCTGTTTATATAGCTTGGCTGGTTAGATAGTATGGCTGGCTATATAGTATGCTGTTTATATAGTTTGGCTGGTTAGATAGTATGACTGGTTAGATAGAATGACTGGTTATATAGTATGGCTGGTTATATAGCATGACTGAATAGATAGCATGGCTGGTTATATAGTATGGCTGGTTATATAGTATGACTGGTTAGATAGCATGGCTGGTTATATAGTACGGTTGGTTAGATAGCATGGCTGGTTATATAGTACGGATGGTTAGATAGTATGGCTGGTTAGATAGCATGGCTGGTTAGATAGTACGGATGGTTAGATAGTATGGCTGGTTATATAGTATGGCTGGTCAGATAGTATGGCTGGTTGTCTAGTATGGCTGGTTGGATATTATGGCTGGTTAGATAGTATGGCTGGTCAGATTGTATGGCTGGCTAAATAGTATAGCTGGTTAGATAGTATGGCTGGTTATATAGTATGACTTGTTATATAGTATGACTGGTTATATAGTATGGCTGGTTAGATAGTATGACTGGTTATATAGTATGACTGGTTAGATAGTATGGCTGGTTAGATAGTATGACTGGTTATATAGTATGGCTGATTAGATAGTATAACTGGTTAGATAGTATGACTGGTTAGATAGTATGACTGGTTAGATAGTATGACTTGTTAGTTAGTATGACTGGTTAGATAGTATGACTGGTTAGATAGTATGACTGGTTATATAGTATGGCTGGTTATATAGTATGACTTTTTAGATAGTATGGCTGGTTATATAGTATGGCTGGTTATATAGTATGGCTGGTTATATTGTATGGCTCTTTATATAGTATGGCTGGTTATATAGTATGGCTGATTATATTGTATGGCTCTTTATATAGTATGGCTGGTTATATAGTATGGCTCGTTATATAGTATGGCTGGTTATATAGTATGGCTCGTTATATAGTATGGCTGGTTATATAGTATGGCTCTTTATATAGTACGGCTGGTTATATAGTATGGCTCGTTATATAGTATGGCTGGTTATATAGTATGGCTCGTTATATAGTATGGCTCGTTATATAGTATGGCTGGTTAGATAGTATGGCTGGTTATATAGTATGGCTCGTTATATAGTATGACTGGTTATATAGTGTGGCTCGTTATATAGTATGGCTGGTTAGATAGTATGGCTGGCTATATAGTATGGCTCGTTATATAGTATGGCTGGTCATATAGTATGGCTGGTTATATAGTATGGCTCGTTATATAGTATGGCTCGTTATATAGTATGGCTGGTTATATAGTATGACTCGTTATATAGTATGGCTGATTAGATAGTATGGCTGGTTAGATAGTATTGCTCGTTATATAGTATGGCTCGTTATATAGTATGGCTCGTTATATAGTGCGGCTCGTTATATAGTATGGCTCGTTATATAGTATGGCTGGTTATATAGTATGGCTCGTTATATAGTATGGCTCGTTATATAGTACGGCTGGTTATATAGTACGGCTCGTTATATAGTACCGCTCGTTATATAGTACGGCTGGTTATATAGTACGGCTGGTTATATAGTATGGCTGGTTAGATAGCATGGCTGGTTAGATAGTATGGCTGGTTAGATAGTATGGCTGGTTAGATAGTATGGCTGGTTATATAGTATGACTGGTTATATAGTATGGCTGGTTAGATAGTATGGCTGGTTATATAGTATGGCTGGTTAGGTAGTATGGCTGGTTAGATAGTATGGCTGGTTAGATAGTATGGCTGGTTAGATAGTATGGCTGGTTATATAGTATGGCTCGTTATATAGTACGGCTGTTTATATAGTATGGCTGGTTATATAGTATGGCTGGTTATATAGTATGACTTGTTAGATAGTATGACTGGTTATATAGTATGGCTGGTTATATAGTATGACTGGTTAGATAGTATGACTGGTTATATAGTATGGCTGGTTATATAGTATGACTGGTTATATAGTATGACTGGTTATATAGTATGGCTGGTTAGATACTATGACTGGTTTTATAGTATGACTGGTTAGATAGTATGGCTGGTTAGATAGTATGACTGGTTATATAGTATGGCTGATTAGATAGTATAACTGGTTAGATAGTATGACTGGTTAGATAGTATGACTGGTTAGATAGTATGACTTGTTACATAGTATGACTGGTTAGATAGTATGACTGGTTAGATAGTATGACTGGTTATATAACATGGCTGGTTAGATAGTATGGCTGGTTATATAGTATGGCTGGTTAGATAGTATGGCTGGTTAGATAGTATGGCTGGTTAGATAGTATGGCTGGTTAGATAGTATGGCTGGTTATATAGTATGGCTCGTTATATAGTACGGCTGTTTATATAGTATGGCTGGTTATATAGTATGACTGGTTATATAGTATGACTTGTTAGATAGTATGACTGGTTATATAGTATGGCTGGTTATATAGTATGACTGGTTAGATAGTATGACTGGTTATATAGTATGGCTGGTTATATAGTATGACTGGTTATATAGTATGACTGGTTATATAGTATGGCTGGTTAGATACTATGACTGGTTATATAGTATGACTGGTTAGATAGTATGGCTGGTTAGATAGTATGACTGGTTATATAGTATGGCTGATTAGATAGTATAACTGATTAGATAGTATGACTGGTTAGATAGTATGACTGGTTAGATAGTATGACTTGTTAGATAGTATGACTGGTTAGATAGTATGACTAGTTAGATAGTATGACTGGTTATATAGTATGGCTGGTTATATAGTATGACTTGTTAGATAGTATGACTGGTTATATAGTAGGACTGGTTAGATAGTATGACTGGTTATATAGTATGACTGGTTAGATAGTATGACTGGTTAGATAATATTAATGGTTATATAGTATGGCTGGTTATATAGTATAACTGGTTACGTAGCATGACTCGTTATATAGTATGACTGGTTAGATAGTATGACTGGTTAAATAGTATGGCTGGTTATATATTATGACTGGTTATATAGTATGGCTGGTTATATAGTATGGCTGGTTATATAGTATGACTGATTAGATAGTATGTCTGGTTGCCATAGTGCATAGACCTAGTTACTCTTTCTCTTATCTAAATTTTTATTCTAGCAGTTTTCAATCCTTGCAAAGATCTTTTATCAAACCTCGCCATTTGGCTCTGTGGAAGCAACTCTATCTCACTGAGGGAGGCGATTGCTGCTCCTCTTAATTTATAGAAATACAACAATTAGCAAATGAACTAAAGTTGCAATATGCTAGAATCGTCATCACTGCACGAACCTCTAGATGCTCCACTTCCAAATATGGGTCAATGTAAAACTCTGACCCACGTACACGAACTCTGTAACACGTCCGCGATCCATCAGTGCGGCCAAATTTTTATTGACAATTTTGCCCTGACAGCGCCAATTTTTTACCTACTCGATTGGATCATTAACTCCTCTGTTATCGCCGTTATCTGAGAGGTCTAGACATCGCATCGCCCAGGCCGTTATCTGAGAGGTCTAGACATCGCATCACCCAGGTCGTTATCTGAGAGGTCTAGACATCGCATCACCCAGGTCGTTATCTGAGAGGTCTAGACATCGCATCACCCAGGTCGTTATCTGTAGGTCTAGACATCGCATCACCCAGGCCGTTATCTGAGAGGTCTAGACATCGCATCTCCCAGGTCGTTATCTGTAGGTCTAGACATCGCATCACCCAGGTCGTTATCTGTAGGTCTAGACATCGCATCACCCAGGTCGTTATCTGAGAGGTCTAGACATCGCATCTCCCAGGTCGTTATCTGTAGGTCTAGACATCGCATCACCCAGGTCGTTATCTGTAGGTCTAGACATCGCATCACCCAGGCCGTTATCTGAGAGGTCTAGACATCGCATCACCCAGGCCGTTATCGGAGAGGTCTAGACATCGCATCACCCAGGCCGTTATCTGAGAGGTCTAGACATCGCATCACCCAGGTCGTTATCTGTAGGTCTAGACATCGCATCACCCAGGCCGTTATCTGAGAGGTCTAGACATCGCATCACCCAGGCCGTTATCTGAGAGGTCTAGACATCGCATCACCCAGACACCAGGTGTGGCAAAGCCACGAAACAACCAGGGATTCAGTTTCTTCATGTAACAAAAATACTTCCACCAATGGTTTAAGCCCTGGCCAGACGTCGGCATCTTACTTCTAGACCACTCAGCTTTCTCCCCTCCCCCACCCCTACCCCCCACCTAAAGTATCAATGACAAACAACTGTGACAGACAGATGCACATCCGATGGACGAATCAAGAGTTAAGTCCACGCGTCCCGTTCTAGCGTTTCATTTCAATTAGCTTACACTTGTAGTAGAACTCTCAGTTGTTTCACTAAAAATTGTCTGCTCGATTTCTGGTGTAATCTGATTTCAATTTGTCTTGCTGCTCTTTCCTGTCAATTTATTACTTAATCAACTCAACAGCGAACAAGTTCACTTCCCCATAGACAGACTTCCGGGCTATGTAAATGACCTGAAATGTTGCATATTTGTGCTGACTGAATCCTACTGGCAGGGGGATTATTCAGATCGCGTCTGGAATCCAGAGATGGTCTGACTTTCTTCACGTGTTTTATAAGTTTCTGTAGACAGCTGATTTGTCTGCGAGGTTTGTAATAATTTGGATTTCTGGTCATAATTGATCAGATACAGTTTAATGAGACCGAAACAGGAAGTTCAGACGTTTGATTGGAGTCACTTCCCTTGTGGAAATTAACCGTGTTGAAGTATTCACATCAAATTAGGAAACATCGACGAAGTATCCGAGAGTGATCTCATTAACATAAATTATCACGAGAATGAGAAGACAACAAATGATCACATCGGAAGTGATCACATTAGTATGATCACAACAAACAAATAAAAGTATCACAAATAAACCGTGACACGTGACACATTGTATCATCACAAACGTGACATGTCAAATATCATGTCACTAATCATATCACAAAGGACTACAGCGTAAATATCACATAATAAACTATCACACTACAGCGTAAGTATAACACATAATAAAATATTACACTACAGTACAAATATCACATAACAAACTACCACACTACAGTACAAATATCACATAACAAACTACCGACTACAGTACAAATATCACATAACAAACTACCACACTACAGCACAAATATCACATAACAAACTACCACACTACAGTACAAATATCACATAACAAACTATCACAATACAGCACAAATATCACATAACAAACTATCACACTACAGCACAAATATCACATAACAAACTATCATACTACAGCACAAATATCACATAACAACCTACCACACTACAGCATAAATATCACATAACAAACTACCACACTTAAGCATAAATATCACATATAACAAACTATCACACTACAGCACAAATATCACATAACAAACTATCACGCTACAGCACAAATATCACATAACAACCTACCACACTACAGCATAAATATCACATAACAAACTACCACACTACAGCATAAATATCACATAACAAACTACCACGCTACAACATAAATATCACATATAACAAACTACCACACTACAGCATAATATCACATATAACAAACTACCACACTACAGCATAAATATCACATAACAAACTACCACACTACAGCATAAATATCACATAACAAACTACCACGCTACAACATAAATATCACATAACAAACTACCACACTACAGCATAATATCACATATAACAAACTACCACACTACAGCATAAATATCACATAACAAACTACCACGCTACAACATAAATATCACATAACAAACTACCACGCTACAGCATAATATCACATAACAAACTACCACACTACAGCATAAATATCACATAACAAACTACCACGCTACAACATAAATATCACATAACAAACTACCACGCTACAACATAAATATCACATAACAAACTACCACGCTACAACATAAATATCACATAACAAACTACCACGCTACAACATAAATATCACATATAACAAACTACCACACTACAGCACAAATTGTCGCTTCACAAACAACCAGAATTAACTACATAAAAAATAACGTGTTATATGTGAATTGGTTACAACTGGCAAAATAAAAAGAGAAAAAGAGATCGCTGACGACAAAGAGAAGAAATACTGGATAGCTTGGTGTCATGGCATGGAAAACATTCAACAACATAACTGCTACGATGTACTGTGGATAGAGAATTGTAGAAGGAAATGATCGCCTACGCCAATCGGTATTGCACATGATGATGATGATGTTAATGATAATGATGATGATAATGACGATGATGATGATATAGGTAATTATACTAAACTTGATCGTACCAATCTAACCACACGAAAAAAATAACCCGATCACAATAAATCAGAAGAAAAGTAACAAGAGAACAAATAACCACACGAATAACAACCAGATTACATTTAGGCACACTAACGGTAATCAGATTACGATTAACAAACAGGAAAAATTACCAGATTACAAATAACCACACTAAAAACATTCAGATTACAAATAACCACACTAAAATAACCAGATTACAAATAACCACACTAAACATAACTAGATTACAAATAACCACACTAAAAATAACCAGATTACAAATAACCACACTAAAAACATTCAGATTACAAATAACCACACTAAAAACATTCAGATTACAAATAACCACACTAAAACATTCAGATTACAAATAACCACACTAAAAATAACCAGATTACAAATAACCACACTAAACATAACTAGATTACAAATAACCACACTAAAAATAACCAGATTACAAATAACCACACTAAACATAACTAGATTACAAATAACCACACTAAAAATAAGCAGCTATAAATAATCACATTAAAAATAACCAGATTACAAATAGCCACACTAAAAACAACCAGATTACAAATAACCACACTACAGCATAAATATCACATAACAAACTACCACGCTACAACATAAATATCACATAACAAACTACCATACTACAGCATAATATCACATATAACAAAACTACCACACTACAGCATAAATATCACATAACAAACTACCACGCTACAACATAAATATCACATAACAAACTACCACGCTACAGCATAATATCACATAACAAACTACCACACTACAGCATAAATATCACATAACAAACTACCACGCTACAACATAAATATCACATAACAAACTACCACGCTACAACATAAATATCACATAACAAACTACCACGCTACAACATAAATATCACATAACAAACTACCACGCTACAACATAAATATCACATATAACAAACTACCACACTACAGCACAAATTGTCGCTTCACAAACAACCAGAATTAACTACATAAAAAATAACGTGTTATATGTGAATTGGTTACAACTGGCAAAATAAAAAGAGAAAAAGAGATCGCTGACGACAAAGAGAAGAAATACTGGATAGCTTGGTGTCATGGCATGGAAAACATTCAACAACATAACTGCTACGATGTACTGTGGATAGAGAATTGTAGAAGGAAATGATCGCCTACGCCAATCGGTATTGCACATGATGATGATGATGTTAATGATAATGATGATGATAATGACGATGATGATGATATAGGTAATTATACTAAACTTGATCGTACCAATCTAACCACACGAAAAAAATAACCCGATCACAATAAATCAGAAGAAAAGTAACAAGAGAACAAATAACCACACGAATAACAACCAGATTACATTTAGGCACACTAACGGTAATCAGATTACGATTAACAAACAGGAAAAATTACCAGATTACAAATAACCACACTAAAAACATTCAGATTACAAATAACCACACTAAAATAACCAGATTACAAATAACCACACTAAACATAACTAGATTACAAATAACCACACTAAAAATAACCAGATTACAAATAACCACACTAAAAACATTCAGATTACAAATAACCACACTAAAAACATTCAGATTACAAATAACCACACTAAAAACATTCAGATTACAAATAACCACACTAAAAATAACCAGATTACAAATAACCACACTAAACATAACTAGATTACAAATAACCACACTAAAAATAACCAGATTACAAATAACCACACTAAACATAACTAGATTACAAATAACCACACTAAAAATAAGCAGCTATAAATAATCACATTAAAAATAACCAGATTACAAATAGCCACACTAAAAACAACCAGATTACAAATAACCACACTACAGCATAAATATCACATAACAAACTACCACGCTACAACATAAATATCACATAACAAACTACCATACTACAGCATAATATCACATATAACAAACTACCACACTACAGCATAAATATCACATAACAAACTACCACGCTACAACATAAATATCACATAACAAACTACCACGCTACAGCATAATATCACATAACAAACTACCACACTACAGCATAAATATCACATAACAAACTACCACGCTACAACATAAATATCACATAACAAACTACCACGCTACAACATAAATATCACATAACAAACTACCACGCTACAACATAAATATCACATAACAAACTACCACGCTACAACATAAATATCACATATAACAAACTACCACACTACAGCACAAATTGTCGCTTCACAAACAACCAGAATTAACTACATAAAAAATAACGTGTTATATGTGAATTGGTTACAACTGGCAAAATAAAAAGAGAAAAAGAGATCGCTGACGACAAAGAGAAGAAATACTGGATAGCTTGGTGTCATGGCATGGAAAACATTCAACAACATAACTGCTACGATGTACTGTGGATAGAGAATTGTAGAAGGAAATGATCGCCTACGCCAATCGGTATTGCACATGATGATGATGATGTTAATGATAATGATGATGATAATGACGATGATGATGATATAGGTAATTATACTAAACTTGATCGTACCAATCTAACCACACGAAAAAATAACCCGATCACAATAAATCAGAAGAAAAGTAACAAGAGAACAAATAACCACACGAATAACAACCAGATTACATTTAGGCACACTAACGGTAATCAGATTACGATTAACAAACATGAAAAATTACCAGATTACAAATAACCACACTAAAAACATTCAGATTACAAATAACCACACTAAAATAACCAGATTACAAATAACCACACTAAACATAACTAGATTACAAATAACCACACTAAAAATAACCAGATTACAAATAACCACACTAAAAACATTCAGATTACAAATAACCACACTAAAAACATTCAGATTACAAATAACCACACTAAAAACATTCAGATTACAAATAACCACACTAAAAATAACCAGATTACAAATAACCACACTAAACATAACTAGATTACAAATAACCACACTAAAAATAACCAGATTACAAATAACCACACTAAACATAACTAGATTACAAATAACCACACTAAAAATAAGCAGCTATAAATAATCACATTAAAAATAACCAGATTACAAATAGCCACACTAAAAACAACCAGATTACAAATAACCACACTAAAAAAATACACATCTGTTGCCTATAACTCTCACCTTCACTAACGTCCCAGATCCAAATGCTGACTTTCAACAATTAACTATCAGTTGTCGAAAAACATGGACAGATCTGAAAAAAATACAATAAACAAAAAATTCTGTTTAGAAACATTAATTAGTAAACAATGATTAAGTCAGCAGGGAGAATACTTCAAATGAACTGATAAGAAACCAGTCGAAATAAGAATAAGTGTCGAGATTTATAACAGGAAGGCGTTGGAGATGCATCGGTCATGTGCTGAGAATGAATAAAGAGACTTCTCCGTCAGGCATTCATGTGGAGACCATCTGGTAAAAGAAAACAAGGCAGACCGAGAGAATCAATACGCATAAAAATTACTAGGGACGACTCGAATTTGAGAATAAGAAACAAGCAAGAACTACAAGAACTACAAGAAACAACCAAGAACTACAAGAACTACAAGAAACAACCAAGAACTACAAGAAACAAACAAGAACTACAAGAACTACAAGAAACAACCAAGAACTACAAGAACTACAAGAAACAACCAAGAACTACAAGAACAACAAGAACTACAAGAAACAACCAAGAACTACAAGAACTACAAGAAACAACCAAGAACTACAAGAAATACAAGAACTACAAGAAACAACAAAGAACTACAAGAACTACAAGAACTACAAGAAACAACAAAGAACTACAAGAACTACAAGAACTACAAGAAACAACCAAGAACTACAAGAACTACAAGTACTACAAGAAACAACAAAGAACTACAAGAACTACAAGAAACAACCAAGAACTACAAGAAATACAAGAAACAACCAAGAACTACAAGAACTACAAGAAACAACCAAGAACTACAAGAACTACAAGAACTACAAGAAACAACCAAGAACTACAAGAACTACAAGAAACAACAAAGAACTACAAGAACTACAAGTACTACAAGAAACAACAAAGAACTACAAGAACTACAAGAAACAACCAAGAACTACAAGAAATACAAGAAACAACCAAGAACTACAAGAACTACAAGAAACAACCAAGAACTACAAGAACTACAAGTACTACAAGAAACAACCAAGAACTACAAGAACTACAAGAAACAACCAAGAACTACAAGAACTACAAGTACTACAAGAAACAACCAAGAACTACAAGAACTACAAGTACTACAAGAAACAACAAAGAACTACAAGAACTACAAGAAACAACCAAGAACTACAAGAACTACAAGAAACAACCAAGAACTACAAGAAACAACCAAGAACTACAAGAACTACAAGAACTACAAGAAACAACCAAGAACTACAAGAAACAACCAAGAACTACAAGAACTACAATAACCAGCAGCAAATCGTTAATCGTGGAGAACTATGACTTCCGCCCTACATGCTGTCTTCGGACTGAGTGGAAAACGAATGAAAAAAACATTAGTGCCGAACATTTTCAGGAGGACTGTGATCTTTTCTCTGCTAATTTCTATGATCATTTCTCTGATAGTTTCTTTGAACTTTTCTCTGCTAATTTCTGTGATATTTTCTCTGCTAATTTCTCTGATCTTTTCTCTGATAGTTTCTATGATATTTTCTCTGCTAATTTCTCTGATCTTTTCTCTGATAGTTTCTCTGATCTTTTCTCAGCTAATTTCTGATGTCTTTTCTATGCTAATTTCAGTGACCTTATCTCTGCTAATTTCTCTGATCTTTTCTCTAATAGTTTCTCTGATCTTTTCTCTGCTAATTTCTCTGATCTTTTCTCTGATAATTTCTCTGATCTTTTCTTTGCGAATTTCTCTGATCTTTTCTCAGCTAATTTCTCATGTCTTTTCTATGCTAATTTCAGTGATCTTATCTCTGCTAATTTCTCTGATCTTTTCTCTAATAGTTTCTCTGATCTTTTCTCTGCTAATTTCTCTGATCTTTTCTCTGATAATTTCTCTGATCTTTTCTTTGCGAATTTCTCTGATCTTTTCTCAGCTAATTTCTCATGTCTTTTCTATGCTAATTTCAGTGATCTTATCTCTGCTAATTTCTCTGATCTTTTCTCTGATCTTTTCTTTGCGAATTTCTCTGATCTTTTCTCTGCTAATTTCTCTGATCTTTTCTCTGATAGTTTCTCTGATCTTTTCTCTGCTAATTTCTCTTATCTTTTCTCTGCTCTTTTCTCTAGCATGAAATCGTGTTCAATAAATCAAGATGTGGTTAAGACACAGCCATCTATAGGTTTCAAAAGGCCCTCGTGCTGACAGGAAATTCTTGGGAAACCCCCAACTAGCGTAATCTGTTAAACTTTATGGTTATGAATATGGAAGGCCCCGGTATCACTGCAGATGAATTAAAATCCATAATTGCCCAACCGCCCGTGCCAGTGGAATCACCCGAATTAATATCTCATCTCCCAAACAAAGAAAGGTAGCTGCAGTCCCCATCATAGCAGCTTCAGCACTTGCTAAAAGTCATACGACAAAACAGGACAGTAAATGAACACAGCCATCTGTTCCCCGTCGTACGATATCCTCATTCATCGTATGCAATGGGAATATGGAAACACGATCAAAACGGATGAAACGCACAGCTCACGATGTGCACAGAGAACTGAACTCAGTTGCTTCGGTAGCAAGCCAGACTTCTAATATGAGGAAACTGCAACAAGAAACAGTTTTAAAGACACAGCCTTTAACGGTTCCTGCCGCCTATCCGCCATATTCACCGGAAGTTCAAGTTTTCAACTTTGAAAGTAGGGACGATTGTGGGTAGAGTAATATCAGCCGTCTATAGCTCCGTTAGTTGAACACGTCACATTAGTTGGATGGTGTTCCAGGTTTATTGTCTGCCCGCGGATCTTATTAAATCTATTGTTGGCTGTGGCATCTACAACAGATGCCGTCACGCTAGTTGGAGGGTTTCCCTATTTTATTATGAGCCCACAAATCTCTAGATGGATATGCATCATTTGTTGGAGATGAAATGGAATAACTAGAATATATTGTGACAACTGGGAAAATTGAGGGATGAAGAGATAGAGGGAAGCAAAGAGAAAAAATACCAGACAGCTTAAGGGAATGGCTTAGTAGAAGGTCAACAACAGAAATGATAAATAACTGTGCAGATCGAAAGTTGTTGAGAGTCATGATCACCTACGCCAGCAGGCATAGTACTTGATGATGATGATAATGATGATGAGATGATTATGGTGAAGCTAATTACTGTAAACATCATTCTTTATTTTCGTTATTAATTTACCTGTAGAACTAATGACATTGCCAATGTGATTTGATCAACATTTCTTTTGTCATCTGATAGAATACAGAAAATGCTTTTAATTTTTAATTCAGATGTTGATTTGTATAAATGTATTTACTTTAAATAAAGAACAAGAAACACGTAATGCTGTTCTGAGAATCACATTTGATAGAAGAAAGAAGGAATTCAATATTTAATTATGTCAATGAAAAAAGCGTGTGTACAGGAATACATAGAAGAAAAATCAACAAGAGAATGTCATCATTTAATCATGTATGTCCACAGCTTAAACATCTTCATTGTGGTGATGTTAGAAGAGAGGGGTGGGAAGATAACATAAAAATGTTCATTAACCTTGATTTAGCTACGAGGAAAAGAGAAATTGGCCATACATTCTTGGAAAGAAAATAGAAAGACGGAATAATTTATTTTAAATATCATACTAGGAAGAACAGAGAATGATACCGAAATAAGGATAGAAAAAGCAAGAGGAACCTTCGTTTCACTAGGTAACTCATGGACATTCAAATAAATTAGGTTAAATACAAACATAAAAAATGTAAACTCCAGTGTTAAGTCAGTCTTATTATATGGTCAACAACCTACTAAAAGTAATATTGGAAGGTAAAACACAAGGTAAAAGAGGCAGAGAGGGACCAAGACTAACATGGACGAGTAACATCAAAAGGTGGACAAGTCAATCTATGACAATCTGCACTATCAAAGCAGAAACAGAGTGGAATGGCGATCCATGGTAGCCAACCTTCGTTGTGGAGACAGCACTCGATGATGATGATGATGATTATATGGCTGTAAAACACGGAGAACAACAAAAGAATTTATGAAAAGGTGGAATTTATAAAGAGATGGAATTTATGACAAGCCATTATCAGAAATGGTGGAATGAAAGCAGGTAGCCACTGTTTACAGAAGTGAAGAAGGAAGGATCTGAAGTGATTGTTATAAATGTGATTGTTATAAATGTGATTGTTATAAATGTGATTGTTATAAATGTGATTGTTATGAATGTGATTGTTGGTTTCACAGATCTCAATAAGAAAACATCATACGTAAACACATAGTAGACAAATAAGTGAAGAGACGTTTTGAGGCCTCAGAGATGTGAATTCTCTGAAAAATTTTGAGAGCTCCCATGATCGCTAAAGAAGCCAACAAGGAAATTCTCAAAGAGGCCACCACAAAAAGGGAGAAAGATTTTCTCATCGACATTTGTAGTGCATATCATGAGAAAAGGGAAGTTTAAATATTTGGTTACAACTGCAAAATACACGGAAAAAGAGATCACGGACGACAAAAAGAGAAGATACTATAAAGCTTGATGTCATGTCATAGAAAACAGTCAACAGCAGAATTAATACGATGCACTGTAGATAGAAGATTGTGGAAAGACATGATCGCCTACATCAACCGGTATGGCACATGATGATGATGAACTGTGGATAGAGAAACGTGGAAGGAAATAATCGCCTGCGTCAACGGGGCGGGGGCGGGTAGTCAAGTGGTACGACGTCGGCCTGTAGACAGGAAGGATCTGGGTTCTAAACACACCACAAACGGTGGGAATTTTGACAAAATAGGACAAATCATCTCCTGACATTACTCTACCCTGATATCCTGGGTAATGAGATCCGATGTCTAGCCTTCTCGGATAACGGTATAAGGAGAGGTTCCAAGTGCACTTGCGCACGTTAAAGAACTATTGGCAGTTTAAAGTGAAAAAAGTAGACCATGTATTTGGCCGCTGTCCGGGCAATATTGTCAGCAAACCTACCCACACTGGGCTTCTAGATCGTACAACGGAGTTCGTGCACGTGGGTCTAGGTTCTCCGAGAATTGTCTCGAGATGTTCTAGGGGGATATTGGTGTGTCCAGTATGATGGCCGTGCAACAACAACTCAGAAACGACTTTGCAGTGCTGTACTCTTGATTACCTTGCAACATTCAGCCCCGACACGTATTTGTTACTGCCTCGTTTCAGCATCTGGCGATTTTCTCTGGCGACAAAGTAAGAAGGGCAGGACCTCCTGCTGTTTAGAGAAAGGACAACAAGATATAGGACATGTCCTCCAGGTACGCACAGTTGTATTAACTCTAGGATGGTCTCTGTGATCTTCCAAGTGGAGACAATGTATGAATGGCAGAGATGGATGAGTCAGTAGCATGCCTTTTAATGGCAGAGATGGATGAGTCAGTAGCATACCTTTTAATGGCAGAGATGGATGAGTCAGTAGCATACCCTTTGATGGCAGAGATGGATGAGTCAGTAGCATACCCTTTAATGGCAGAGATGGATGAGTCAGTAGCATACCCTTTAATATCAGAGATGGATGAGTCAGTAGTATACCCTTTAATGGCAGAGATGTATGAGTCAGTAGCATACCCTTTAATATCAGAGATGGATGAGTCAGTAGCATACCCTTTAATATCAGAGATGGATGAGTCAGTAGCATACCCTTTAATGTCAGAGATGGATGAGTCAGTAGCATACCCTTTAATGGCAGAGATGGATGAGTCAGTAGCATACCCTTTAATATCAGAGATGGATGAGTCATTAGCATACCCTTTAATGGCAGAGATAGATGAGTCAGTAGCATGCCCTTAATGTCAGAGATGGATGAGTCAGTAGCATACCCTTTAATGGCAGAGATGGATGAGTCAGTAGCATACCCTTTAATGTCAGAGATGGATGAGTCAGTAGCATACCCTTTAATGGCAGAGATGGAGGAGTCAGTAGCATACCCTTCAATGTCAGAGATGGATGAGTCATTAGCATACGCTTTAATATCAGAGATGGATGAGTCAGTAGCATACCCTTTAATGTCAGAGATGGATGAGTCAGTAGCATACCCTTTAATGGCAGAGATGGATGATTCAGTAGCATACCCTTTACAGAACGTTGCTATTACCCTAGCATTTAACCCGCGTAATTGTCTTGGTGTTATACGTCAGTGGTTTGCCATTGCCAACTGACGGCACGGTGGTGATGACAGTGATGAAAGTGATGACAGTGATGACAGTAATCACACGAGCAGCGATTTCGTTTAAAACCCACGCTCAGCAGGACTCTACTTGTGACTCTCTCTACATCTAAGCTACTGACGCCTACGAAAGATCAATATTCGTGTGAAATGTGACGTAAATAGTGTAGCGTTAGGGCTGGTATCCGCTTTCGGTGTGAGTAGATAAGTGTGGGAGAAATGAAAAATGGAAAGTAATAGAGAACGGGAGAGATGTAAGATTGTATGGGAGTTGATTGATTTGAATGTGAGCGTTATATTTAAGCGGAGAGTGTTTGTTGTGCTCATCATCGCACCAGCCATCGGTAACACGAAGTGGATGAGTAGTGTATGATGAAAGAACGTCAACTCTTGATGTATACGAGAAATAGACGATGAGAAACAAAGAGAATGAGAAACAAAGAGAATGAGAAACAAAGAGAATGAGAAACAAAGAGAATGAGAAACAAAGAGAATGAGAAACAAAGAGAATGAGAAACAAAGAGAATGAGAAACAAAGAGAATGAGAAACAAAGAGAATGAGAAACAAAGAGAATGAGAAACAAAGAGAATGAGAAACAAAGAGAAAGGGGAACTATGATTGCAAGAGTAGATTGTATCAACACACAATAGTTGACAGAGAGAAGAGAATGAGAAACAAAGAGAAAGGGGAACTAATGATTGCAAGAGTAGATTGTATCAACACACAATAGTTGAGAGAGAGAAGAGAATGAGAAACAAAGAGAAAGGGGAACTAATGATTGCAAGAGTAGATTGTATCAACACACAATAGTTGAGAGAGAGAAGAGAATGAGAAACAATGAGAAAGGGGAACTAATGATTGCAAGAGTAGATTGTATCAACACACATAGTTGAGAGAGAGAAGAGAATGAGAAACAAAGAGAAAGGGGAACTAATGATTGCAAGAGTAGATTGTATCAACACACAATAGTTGAGAGAGAGAAGAGAATGAGAAACAAAGAGAAAGGGGAACTAATGATTGCAAGAGTAGATTGTATCAACACACAATAGTTGAGAGAGAGAAGAGAATGAGAAACAAAGAGAAAGGGGAACTAATGATTGCAAGAGTAGATTGTATCAACACACAATAGTTGAGAGAGAGAAGAGAATGAGAAACAAAGAGAAAGGGGAACTAATGATTGCAAGAGTAGATTGTATCAACACACAATAGTTGAGAGAGAGAAGAGAATGAGAAACAAAGAGAAAGGGGAACTAATGATTGCAAGAGTAGATTGTATCAACACACAATAGTTGAGAGAGAGAAGAGAATGAGAAACAAAGAGAAAGGGGAACTAATGATTGCAAGAGTAGATTGTATCAACACACAATAGTTGAGAGAGAGAAGAGAATGAGAAACAAAGAGAAAGGGGAACTAATGATTGCAAGAGTAGATTGTATCAACACACAATAGTTGACAGAGAGAAGAGAATGAGAAACAAAGAGAAAGGGGAACTAATGATTGCAAGAGTAGATTGTATCAACACACAATAGTTGAGAGAGAGAAGAGAATGAGAAACAAAGAGAAAGGGGAACTAATGATTGCAAGAGTAGATTGTATCAACACACAATAGTTGAGAGAGAGAAGAGAATGAGAAACAAAGAGAAAGGGGAACTAATGATTGCAAGAGTAGATTGTATCAACACACAATAGTTGACAGAGAGAAGAGAATGAGAAACAAAGAGAAAGGGGAACTAATGATTGCAAGAGTAGATTGTATCAACACACAATAGTTGAGAGAGAGAAGAGAATGAGAAACAAAGAGAAAGGGGAACTAATGATTGCAAGAGTAGATTGTATCAACACACAATAGTTGACAGAGAGAAGAGAATGAGAAACAAAGAGAAAGGGGAACTAATGATTGCAAGAGTAGATTGTATCAACACACAATAGTTGAGAGAGAGAAGAGAATGAGAAACAAAGAGAAAGGGGAACTAATGATTGCAAGAGTAGATTGTATCAACACACAATAGTTGAGAGAGAGAAGAGAATGAGAAACAAAGAGAAAGGGGAACTAATGATTGCAAGAGTAGATTGTATCAACACACAATAGTTGAGAGAGAGAAGAGAATGAGAAACAAAGAGAAAGGGGAACTAATGATTGCAAGAGTAGATTGTATCAACACACAATAGTTGACAGAGAGAAATGTGGCGGAGCATAAGCGCTTGCTACATGCGGTCGCAATAGCAGGATCTGCGCGCCATCAGCTGCCCAAGAACTAGCCGTTCTACCGCATTGTGGTCTTTTCCAGTAACAGCCTGTATCAAGGCAGGCTGGCTAACAGTCGCTACGATCACCGTAAAAGTCGTAAAGAGCCCCCATAACGCCTGATGGCGTATAAGGAATATGGTGTTAGCGACCATAATTTTTTTTACAGACCTTCGGCACACGATTTTTCGGGTAATGTGGTCGGTATTACGCCCGAGCCGCTTTACTTTCCCCCCAAAAAATCCGGTACCCATTTAAGGCTGGGTGAACCCGGAAGCTGTCGATCAGGCTCGAACCTGCTCTAATCTTTTGTAGTAAAGTTCACTAACCACTGAGCTATCACGGCTCCCCTGTTCCCTGTAGTCTTCTTCTTCCTCTTTCCTTCCTCATCTGCCTTTCAGCGTCGATGGGAGATCTAATTTGCGGTCTTTTGCTCTTCTGTTCTGCTCTTCTGTTCGCCCCTGCTGCTGTTATGTTTCCTAGTGCTTCTAATATTCCATCCATCCATCTTTTGCTCTTCTGTTCGCCTCTGCTGCTGTTATGTTTCCTAGTGCTTCTAATATTCCATCCATCCATCTTTTGCTCTTCTGTTCGCCTCTGCAGCTGTTATGTTTCCTAGTGCTTCTAATATTCCATCCATCCATCTTTTGCTCTTCTGTTCGCCTCTGCTGCTGTTATGTTTCCTAGTGCTTCTAATATTCCATCCATTCATCTTTTGCTCTTCTGTTCGCCTCTGCTGCTGTTATGTTTCCTAGTGCTTCTAATATTCCATCCATCCATCTTTTTCGTGGTCGACCCTTGGGTCTGTTGTTCTCACAACGTTTGTTGAAGGCTCGTTGTGTTGTGTTTTGTTCTTTCTGCCTTGTCACGTGGCAAAACCATTTTATCTGTTGTTTCCTTATATATCCTGCCCTGTTCACTGTAGTGGTGACTATTAATGATATAAAAGTAGCTAGTATTACAGTTTATCTCGGTTTGGACAAGAAGCTTCCCCAGCATAGCCTGGGAGTAGACGAACTCCACCTTCTCCAGTCACAGCCGGGAATATCAAGAAAGACATTTCGACCCGCCACATCAATAGCTAAAAGGACACCTTGTCCGCACCAACTCGTGGCATGACAACAACAACAGAGAGAACTACTAATGAACGGTTGCAGGTACAAGCACAGATTGTCTCAACACACAATTCACTGTCGCCCATTTCAGAAATAGATAAACGTCGATTCAGTTCAACGTCATTGCTATCCAAAATGTGAACATTTAAGCCTTTGATCTGTGGGTGGTTAGAAAAATGGGCAAAACTGGATGGAAGGAGAATGAAGAAAAAGAAAGAAGTTCTGAATCAGCTGAAAAAAAAAACTTAACACAATTCGAAAAATGCAAGTGAAATTTGCCGGACACATAAAGAGACATAATACCCTTCTATAAGTCATCTTGGAAGGGATGGTATCAGGTAGACGAGGCGGAGACAGCCCGAGGCTGGACTGACAGCCAAACTTCCATGTGGAGACGGAATTAAAAATGATGCCCAAGGTATTTTTTTCCCACTTTATCGACGAAATTATTAATAGAGAAATCACATGTTCACCAAATTAAAAATAGGTACAACCAGCCTATGCCACTGTACACTGGACAATATGACTACAAAACATGTTCTACAGGATTGCCCCCAGTACACAGACCTGAGAAGAGCAATGTGGTCCACGCCCACCTCCCTGGAAGAAAAACTATATGGGCTATCGATTCGCTTAAACAGACAGCTGACTTCATGAGAGATTCTGGAAACCTACTCTGATTGAGTCTTGATCGCAGAGAGAGAGAGAAACCCAATCATGTATTCTTTGCGGAGACAGCACACGGTAAAAGTCTTCCTTATCGGCTCTTGGTATTTGTGACAATAGACCGAACAAATAAAATGATTCCGTGAACAATGTACACTGTTCTAGACAACGATTTCCTGAACTACCATATAACTACCATCTGTTGCATGATGAGTATATTAGTTACCATAAGATTAACTTCACCCTGGAGAACATATGGATATGTATATTCTCATCCTGAAGAACATATGGATATGTATACTCTCATCCTGAACAACATATGGATAGGAATATTGTCATCCTGAAGATCATATGGATATGTATATTATCATCATAAAGAGAATATGGATATGATTAACCTCATCATGAAGAACATATGGATAGGAATATTCTCATCATGAAGATTATATGGATATGTTATTTTCATCCTGAAGATCATATGGATCATCGTGAAGAGAATATGGATATGATTAACCTCATTATGAGGAATATATGGATATGAATATTCTGATCATGAAGAACATATGTATATGTATAGCATCCTCCTGAAGAGTTTATGAATGGAATAAAACTATTTTCACCACATATAGTATGTGGATGAGAAATGGAATATCTCCATATGAATAATTTAATGGCAATAATACGGTTCACTCAAGAATAATATGCGGACGGGAAAAAACTTCAATTTGGAGAAGAATATGCGTGAAGTTTGTCCAGCTCGTTTGGGAATTACTTCGTTTGAAGAATAAATAGAAGTTTTTGAAAGCAATTACAGCAACCTGTAAAGTGACAATCGTTGAGACATTTGATATTGCGTCACACAGGGGAACTGATGGAAAGTAAACAAACCTGATCACAGGCATGCGCAGTGATACTTGCAATGTTATCATACAACTCAATAAGAAGGATATTAATCTCAGCTTGGGTTGCGATCGATATCATTTAATAATAAGTTTCAAATTCTTTTCTTCTATTCTTCTTCTTCTTTTCTCTTTCTTTTATACTTACTGGGGTGTGCAAGGAGATGCGATGCTCCAGATGACTCTCTCCAGAATGCCTGGTATTGTTATTTTATGTTGTTGTGGTCTTCTTAATATTGTCACTCCCATCTCACACATCATTTGCCCTGAGCCTCTTTTTCGTAAAAAAATGGACATGTTTGTGTGGTAGTTGAGCGGTTGTAGGGCAGTAAACATGAGCCAGATGTTCTAGTCTCATTCGATAACAAATGGGTACCAAAACGACATTGATAACACGGCTACGAATATTTACTGACAGTCACAGAAGTATGGACACTATAGCCACATATAATCCATGGGAAAGAAGTCCTCGCATCGTTCTCTCATTGATGCTATGGGACTGCAAGGCAAAGTCTACATTTGGACCAACCGTTTCATTTCTTCTCTCTGTAAGTTTTTTTAGGTTGATTCACCGCTGATTCGCTCTGTTATGTTCTCCTTTCTGATTGGTTCAAATCAGATTCACACTCACGTGTTCTCCTTTCTGATTGGTTATATACTGAATATTTCTCACGTGTTATTATTTCTGATCGGTTCTATACCGATTCTTTAAATTCTGATTAGCTCTCCTCCATTCACTCTACAAGCTAGTCGTTTCGAGTGGACTCACTTTCACCTACTACTTGTTGTTTGCGACTATAAATATCTCTGGTACGTGGCAACAACAATGCTATAGACTATTTATAAGTGTTTTCTGTGTGATGATAGGCGCCGTGCTGCAGGAGAGTGACAGATATACCAACATCTGGTTATTTGACCACATCCAACTATAGATATGCTTAGGCCTGCTGGCTGAGAGGAAATTCATGGAATACCACCAAATAGCATTACGTTTTCATCTTTGCGAGTAGTGTTGGTTGTGGGTAGAGCGAAAACAGCCGTCTATAGTTCATATAGTTGATAGCGTCACGTTAGTTGGTCGGGTTGTCCGGCTTTATTTACTGCCCACGGGCCTTAGAAGATCTATATTTGGCTATGGCTTGACTGTATGTGATATTTATTTATTTGTTCATGTGACGGTTCTTGTACATTACGTATTCAGACATTTCAAATCTACATTTGGTGTTTTATGACTTTGACCTCAAGGTTTGAAGTGCAAAGTTGAACTTTCGAGGTTGAGCTCCTATTGATCTGTTCCTGTTGATTTGGCTTCTGCTTCCTCATTGCTGAATGTTCTGCTATTTGCTTTTAATTCATTCAGTCAGCGACAATGTAGCAACTTGCTAGCCTGGGTATGCTTCAGTCAGCGATAATGTAGCAACTTGCTAGCCTGGGTATGCTTCAGTCAGCGATAATGTAGCAACTTGCTAGCCTGGGTATGCTTCAGTCAGCGATAATGTAGCAACTTGCTAGCCTGGGTATACTTGAGGCAGCGATAATGTAGCAACTTGCTAGCCTGGGTATGCTTCAGTCAGCGATAATGTAGCAACTTGCTAGCCTGGGTATGCTTCAGTCAGCGATAATGTAGCAACTTGCTAGCCTGGGTATGCTTCAGTCAGCGATAATGTAGCAACTTGCTAGCCTGGGTATGCTTCAGTCAGCGATAATGTAGCAACTTGCTAGCCTGGGTATGCTTCAGTAAGCGACAATGTAGCAACTTGCTAGCCTGGGTATGCTTCAGTCTGCGATAATGTAGCAACTTGCTAGCCTGGGTATGCTTCAGTCAGCGATAATGTAGCAACTTGCTAGCCTGGGTATGATTGAGATAGCGATAATGTAGCAACTTGCTAGCCTGGGTATGATTGAGATAGCGATAATGTAGCAACTTGCTAGCCTGGGTATGCTTGAGTAGCGATAATGTAGCAACTTGCTAGCCTGGGTATGATTGAGATAGCGATAATGTAGCAACTTGCTAGCCTGGGTATGATTGAGATAGCGATAATGTAGCAACTTGCTAGCTTGGGTATACTTGAGGCAGCGATAATGTAGCAACTTGCTAGCCTGGGTATACTTGAGGCAGCGATAATGTAGCAACTTGCTAGCCTGGGTATACTTGAGGCAGCGATAATGTAGCAACTTGCTAGCCTGGGTATGCTTCAGTCAGCGATAATGTAGCAACTTGCTAGCCTGGGTATGCTTCAGTCAGCGATAATGTAGCAACTTGCTAGCCTGGGTATACTTGAGGCAGCGATAATGTAGCAACTTGCTAGCCTGGGTATACTTGAGGCAGCGATAATGTAGCAACTTGCTAGCCTGGGTATGCTTGAGGTAGCGATAATGTAGCAACTTGCTAGCCTGGGTATACTTGAGGCAGCGATAATGTAGCAACTTGCTAGCCTGGGTATACTTGAGGCAGCGATAATGTAGCAACTTGCTAGCCTGGGTATGCTTCAGTCAGCGATAATGTAGCAACTTGCTAGCCTGGGTATGCTTCAGTCAGCGATAATGTAGCAACTTGCTAGCCTGGGTATGCTTCAGTCAGCGATAATGTAGCAACTTGCTAGCCTGCGTATGCTTGAGGCAGCGATAATGTAGCAACTTGCTAGCCTGGGTATGCTTCAGTCAGCGATAATGTAGCAACTTGCTAGCCTGGGTATGCTTCAGTCAGCGATAATGTAGCAACTTGCTAGCCTGGGTATGCTTCAGTCAGCGATAATGTAGCAACTTGCTAGCCTGGGTATGCTTCAGTCAGCGACAATGTAGCAACTTGCTAGCCTGGGTATGCTTCAGTCAGCGATAATGTAGCAACTTGCTAGCCTGGGTATGCTTCAGTCAGCGATAATGTAGCAACTTGCTAGCCTGGGTATGCTTCAGTCAGCGATAATGTAGCAACTTGCTAGCCTGGGTATGCTTGAGGCAGCGATAATGTAGCAACTTGCTAGCCTGGGTATGCTTGAGGCAGCGATAATGTAGCAACTTGCTAGCCTGGGTATGCTTGAGGCAGCGATAATGTAGCAACTTGCTAGCCTGGGTATGCTTGAGGCAGCGATAATGTAGCAACTTGCTAGCCTGGGTATACTTGAGGCAGCGATAATGTAGCAACTTGCTAGCCTGGGTATACTTGAGGCAGCGATAATGTAGCAACTTGCTAGCCTGGGTATGCTTCAGTCAGCGATAATGTAGCAACTTGCTAGCCTGGGTATGCTTCAGTCAGCGATAATGTAGCAACTTGCTAGCCTGGGTATACTTGAGGCAGCGATAATGTAGCAACTTGCTAGCCTGGGTATACTTGAGGCAGCGATAATGTAGCAACTTGCTAGCCTGGGTATGCTTGAGGTAGCGATAATGTAGCAACTTGCTAGCCTGGGTATACTTGAGGCAGCGATAATGTAGCAACTTGCTAGCCTGGGTATACTTGAGGCAGCGATAATGTAGCAACTTGCTAGCCTGGGTATGCTTCAGTCAGCGATAATGTAGCAACTTGCTAGCCTGGGTATGCTTCAGTCAGCGATAATGTAGCAACTTGCTAGCCTGGGTATGCTTCAGTCAGCGATAATGTAGCAACTTGCTAGCCTGGGTATGCTTGAGGCAGCGATAATGTAGCAACTTGCTAGCCTGGGTATGCTTCAGTCAGCGATAATGTAGCAACTTGCTAGCCTGGGTATGCTTCAGTCAGCGATAATGTAGCAACTTGCTAGCCTGGGTATGCTTGGCTGCGATAATGTAGCAACTTGCTAGCCTGGGTATGCTTCAGTCAGCGATAATGTAGCAACTTGCTAGCCTGGGTATGCTTCAGTCAGCGATAATGTAGCAACTTGCTAGCCTGGGTATGCTTCAGTCAGCGATAATGTAGCAACTTGCTAGCCTGGGTATGCTTCAGTCAGCGATAATGTAGCAACTTGCTAGCCTGGGTATGCTTCAGTCAGCGATAATGTAGCAACTTGCTAGCCTGGGTATGCTTCAGTCAGCGATAATGTAGCAACTTGCTAGCCTGGGTATGCTTCAGTCAGCGATAATGTAGCAACTTGCTAGCCTGGGTATGCTTCAGTCAGCGATAATGTAGCAACTTGCTAGCCTGGGTATGCTTCAGTCAGCGATAATGTAGCAACTTGCTAGCCTGGGTATGCTTCAGTCAGCGATAATGTAGCAACTTGCTAGCCTGGGTATGCTTGAGGCAGCGATAATGTAGCAACTTGCTAGCCTGGGTATGGCTGAGGCAGCGATAATGTAGCAACTTGCTAGCCTGGGTATGCTTCAGGCAGCGATAATGTAGCAACTTGCTAGCCTGGGTATACTTGAGGTAGCGATAATGTAGCAACTTGCTAGCCTGGGTATGCTTCAGTCAGCGATAATGTAGCAACTTGCTAGCCTGGGTATGCTTGAGGCAGCGAAACAATGTTCATGTTGTTGATGCGAGATCAAATCTGGGAAATCCAACATCGGGCTCAATATGGGTAGGATTATAGAACACTAGGCCTATTGTACGTAGCTAGCGTGCTACAGGAATTGTTACAGATAATTCATAGATTACTCACTAAAGATGTACTGCGTACCTATGATTCTACTCACAGTATAGAGATCCACCCTGTAGATAGACATACAAACAGACAGAATACATATGATTCCACTCATATTGTAGTTGTGGTAAATCATTACTGAATCAAAATAAAGTATGATTATAGTAATTAGAAGGCCCCGGCATCACTGCAAATGAGTGGAAATCCATAATTGCTCAACGGCCCGTGCTAGTGAAATCATCTGAGTCAGAACCTCATCGAATATCTAAACAAGAAAGGCAGTTGCAGTCCCCATCGTAGCAAACGCATCACACGTCATAAGACATAAGACGTAGTATAGCACCGACAGTGAACGCATCTGAACTGTCCTTCGTCATATGTTATCATCATTCATCGTAAGAAATCTGAATATAGAAACATCATCCGGATGAAACACACAGCTTACGGCGTGCACAGAGCACCAAACACAGTAGCTCCGGCAGCAAGGCTTGGAATATGAGGAAACTTCAATGTGGAACACTTTTCTGACAGTACTTAAACAGTTTCCTGTCGCCCATCCGCCATATTGACCGGAAGTCCAAAATAAAGTAATAACTTGGAACCATAATCATTATATACACTTTCTAAAACGTCTAGATGAGTATTACCTTCACGACTGGAGGTCAAATAGTAGGGTACCAACATACACATACACTAGCACACGTATACCAACATACACAATGTATACATACACATATAAAATAAAGGTCATTCACAGACGTATGTGATTCGTTCCCCAGTGGACAGCTGTAGCACAGTCAGGAATAATCGCTTCGTGTTTTGTTATCTTGCTTGAAAAGTAAACAGAGTGTATCAAATGTCTGCTGTCAAAACAAGGCGGAACAGGGGAACAAAAGAAAGAGATAACAGATAGCTGATTAAGCAAATACAATGTACAATCTATGGGTGTCGACTCCACATTAAAGATTGGCTACCATGGAGCGATATTTTACTCAGTCTCTTGTCTTGATGGTGCATATTGTCATTTGTTCATCTGTCCACCTTTTGATGTTATCAGTCCACTCTAGTCTTGGTCTGCCTCTGCATCATCTACCTTGTACCTTCCCTTGCAAGATTACTTTTAGAAGGCTATTATATCTCTTCACTTTTTTCAAATTGAGTTCAGTAGTTTCATCAGATATCAGTTTTACGAATGAGGGGGTGTTCTCACAACACATTTATCTATGAGTTCTGTAACATTTCTAGGGGGTGTTCTCACAACACATTTATCTATGAGTTCTGTAACATTTCTAGGGGGTGTTCTCACAACACATTTATCTATGAATGCTGTAACATTTCTAGGGGGTGTTCTCACAACACATTTATCTATGATTTCTGTAACATTTCTAGGGGGTGTTCTCACAACACATTTATCTATGAGTTCTGTAACATTTCTAGGGGATTTTCTCACAACACATTTATCTATGAGTTCTGTAACATTTCTAGGGGGTGTTCTCACAACACGTTTATCTATGAGTTATGTAACATTTCTAGGGGGTGTTCTCACAACACATTTATCTATGAGTGCTGTAACATTTCTAGGGGGTGTTCTCACAACACATTTGTCTATGATTTCTGTAACATTTCAAGGGGGTGTTCTCACAACACATTTATCTATGAGTTCTGTAACATTTCTAGGGGATTTTCTCACAACACATTTATCTATGAGTTCTGTAACATTTCTACGGGGTGTTCTCACAACACGTTTATCTATGAGTTATGTAACATTTCTAGGGGGTGTTCTCACAACACATTTATCTATGAGTGCTGTAACATTTCTAGGGGGTGTTCTCACAACACATTTATCTATGATTTCTGTAACATTTCTAGGGGGTGTTCTCACAACACATTTATCTATGAGTTCTGTAACATTTCTAGGGGGTGATCTCACAACACATTTATTTATAAGTTCTGTAACATTTCTAGGGGATGTTCTCACAATACATTTATCTTTGAATGTTGTAACATTTCTAGGGGATGTTCTCACAACACATTTATCTTTGAATGTTGTAACATTTCTAGGGGATGTTCTCACAACACATTTATCCATGAATGCTGTGACATTTCTAGGAGGCGTTCTCACAACATATTTATCCATGAATTGTAACATTTCTAAAGTATGTTCTCACAACACACTTATCCATGAGTGCTGTAACATTTCTAGGGGATGTTCTCACAACACATTTATCCATGAGTGCTGTAACATTTCTAGAGTATGTTCTCACAACACACTTATCCATGAGTGCTGTAACATTTCTAAGGGATGTTCTCACAACATATTTATCCATGAATTGTAACATTTCTAGAGTATGTTCTCACAACACACTTATCCATGAATTGTAACATTTCTAGGGGTTGTTCTCACAACACATTTATCCATGAGTGCTGTAACATTTCTAGAGTATGTTCTCACAACACACTTATCCATGAGTGCTGTAACATTTCTAAGGGATGTTCTCACAACACATTTATCCATGAATTGTAACATTTCTAGAGTATGTTCTCACAACACACTTATCCATGAATTGTAACATTTCTAGGGGTTGTTCTCACAACACATTTATCCATGAATTGTAACATTTCTAGGGGATGTTCTCACAACACATTTATCCATGAATTGTAACATTTCTAGAGTATGTTCTCACAACACACTTATCCATGAATTGTAACATTTCTAGGGGTTGTTCTCACAACACATTTATCCATGAATTGTAACATTTCTAAGGGATGTTCTCACAACACATTTATCCATGAATTGTAACATTTCTAGCATCAGAACTAAACCGCTACATGGAGATAAAAAAATAAACAACTGTGACATGAGTAGTTGAGAGCAATAACGTCACTTTAATTTGGTTCTGGTGAACAACTTATTAGGAGGGGGGTGGAGGGGTGTGGTATAGAGGTACCTCGTCGGCCTCAGGAAAGAAATGACCCAGGATCAAAGCCTACCAGAAGGGGAGGCGATTTAGAAAATAAAACAGGAGAAATGAACCCGTGGTTTGTTTATGACATTACTCTCCCCTGATTTCTTTTGTAGTGAAATACGACGTCGAGCCCTTCCGGATAGCGGCAATAAAGAGGAGGTCCCGTGTGCACTTGCGCACGTTAAAGGACCCTTAGAAGTTTGAATTAAAAAAGGAGGGTCGCTGCCCGGGCACAATTATCACCAAAACCCTACTCATACCGTGGATCCCAGACCGTGAATCCCAGACCATGGATCCCAGACCGTGAATCCCAGACCGTGAATCCCAGACCGTGGATCTCAGACCGTGTTCGTCAATAAGGTTTCATGTCAAATCTTCTCGAGATTCGTGCATGGAGGTGGCAATATCAGAGCACCTGTTGACTCTATCGGTTTGCGGTGATGATAATGTAACTAGCGCCATCAGGCACGAAAAAGTAGGAAGAGACAGGTGCGCCAAACATGAACAATGCTGCGATGGGGATCTACCAGCATAACTGGCTATATCAAGAGCGACAGAGAAAGACGTGGCATTTACGAAATATTTGATAAGTATTGAAACAAAAATAATTACAACGTTCGTGTTGTGTTCACAATGAATTCAACGTTCGTGTTGTGTTCACAATGAATTCAACGTTCGTGTTGTGTTCACAGTGAATTCAACGTTCCGGATTGAAGGCGGCCATTGAGTTACTGGAGTATCGTTGCTAGATATTTTGCTCGATTACATTTTAAAAGGTAATCGATAAGAGGACAACGCCGTTTGATAAATGAAAGTATCGTGGGCCCAAGAAACGAGTATTTGTTTGCAGTGCCATGGGACATTCATTTCGATTACACATGCTGTAGCCATAGCTTGCTCTGTGTGTGCGTCTCTTGTGTGGCCAATTTGATGCCATGTTTGTCTATAGTTTAAAGGACATCTCTATCGACCTATGTCTATGTCCTTCCTCTCTTTGTGTGTTTATACACACACGCGCGCGCGCATACACACGTAGAGAGAGACCGAGAGACACAGACACACACACAGACACACACACACAGGCACTCATATACACAAGGTTTAATTCTAATTTCTCTCTCTTTCCCTGTTACCTTTTCTTTCTTCCTCTCTGTGCGTCTATCTCTATAACCTTTATTTCTCTCTCTCTCCCCCTCTCTCTCTCTCTCACTCTCTCTCTCTCTCTCTCTCTCTCTCTCTGTCTATCTCTTTTACATTTACTCTATCTCTCTGTGTCTCCATATTCCAATTATTTTCTCTCCTTGCATCTTTCTCTATTCTCTTTATTTCCCCCCTCTTTCTGTACGTATTTCTCCGCTCTCCTTGCGCGTCTTACTTTCTCAAGTCTCTCATTTATCTTTTCTCTTGTTTACTGTTTGTTTCTTTCATTTTTTCTTTGTTCTCTACATTTCTCCCTTCTTTATAATGGTCCCACACATTTTCTTTCTCCTCTCATTTCTTCTCTGTTCTATCTTTGCCACTGCGTCCTGTGTCCATGTTTGTCTTCTTCTTTTCTCTCGTTTCTTCTTGCTCCCATCTCTCTGTGTCTGCAGCGACTGTATGTCAAATAAAATATTAACAAATGCACGCAATAACTCGGCCCCTTAATATGCTTTTTTTATTTTACAATGTAAATATTACCTCCCTTACCTTGTTGGACGTGTCTAGAATTGGTGTTAGCGAACATAATTTTGTTCGACCATGGCACATTTTATGGTGATGTGGTCGGTATCACACCAGGTCACCTTTACTTCCCAAAACCATGGTACCTATTTTTAGAGGCTTGGAGAACGCGGAGCCATGTCGGTCCGAAAAAAAAATAATAGCTGTAACTTCTGAGGATCGACCCCGGACCGTTCTGGTCAGGAAGCGAGCACACTATCCACGCAACCACCGAGGCTCGTTTTCTGTCAGTTTCTGATGTTTTCATCAGTGATATAGACTCTAGTAAGCTTAAGTCAGACAGCTTAAGAGAATGGCTTGACAGCAGGTCAACAACAGAAATGATAAAGAACTGTCGAGATCGAAAGTTGTGGAGAGACATGATCACATACGCCAGTAGGCCCGGTACTTGATGATGATGATAGACTCTAGAACTCGATTCATATTATCATCTATTCTCTGCGTCGTTACTTCAATCAAGTTACCCTTTGTACACAAACCAACAGCCTTGACCTGCCTTGAGGTTACATCTTTCAGATGAGTTTTTACTCAACGACCTTCAACTTCCAGATTGTTTGTGCAAATCTCTAAAAGTAAAAACAGAAGAATCTGTAAATTCTATTATTATTAATTTGACGTAAAACTCGAAACTCTAACATCTCACCTCTCTATTTATTATTCATCGTCATATTTCATTTTCCAGATTTTCTATTTTCTTTTCTAATCTAACTTTTTTGGTATTCTTTATTGTTTTTTTTCATGTTTTCTTTTTGTCATAATTCCGAGCCCCGTTGGCGTCGTCATGTTCATTTTTGAGTACGCGCCTTAAACATGCATTACATTTTCTCCATTTTTGTGTTTGTCGGTTTAATCTGTTCTTTCTCTTTCAAACTCTCCGGTGTCTTCCTAATTATCGTGTGATTAAATATGGGAATCGTATATCAAATTATCATGGCTGTTTCAAGGCTACAACAACGGGTGAGCGAAGCGACTATCGGTATTCAAGATTATTTCAAGATATCTAGATTATCGCAGCGTAGATGTATGATAACATCTACAGCAAGTGCAAGAGGGTCAAGTACTTGGGTACTAAAGTAATATCAGATAGAAGATGCACAACAGAAGTAACAAGCAGAATAGTTCAGGAAAAATAAGCATTTCAGAAATTTAAAAAAAAGTCTTTGGCAACAATTCTATGTCAATAGATGAAAGAAAGAGAGCTCATCGGTGCCACTTCTAAGATACAGAGCCAATTCTGACTTATGAAAGTGAATCATGGACAGTAGACAGACAAATGAAAAAAAAAAACGATTAGAGGCCATTCTTCTTCTTCTTTAACCTTTTTCAGCTCCCTGTGGAGCATATGTCTTCAACAAACACTTTCAGCTCCATGTAGAGCATAGGTCTTCAACAAATACTTTCAGCTCCCTGTGGAGCATAGTTCTTCAACAAACACTTTCCAAGTAATTCTGTTTTTTGCCATTATTTTAAGATCATTCCATGTCTTCCTGATCATCTTCATCTCTGCTTCTATCTGTCTTCTCCAAGAATTCCTTGGTCTTCCTCTTTGTCTTTTCCCCTGGGGATTCCAAAAAGGGCCTGTTGTGTAATACTCTCAGTTGGCTTTCGTAGTGTGTGTCCTATCCAGCGCCATCGTCTTCGCTGTATCTCTTTATCCACTGGTATTTGACTGGTACATTTCCATAATTCTATGTTAGTGATTTTGTCCTGCCATTTCCATCCTTTTATTCTGCGTAAGCACCCATTAATGAAAGTCTGTATCTTCATGATTGTCAATTTTGTTGTTCTCCATGTTTCACAGCCATATAATAGGACCGACTGAACATTTGAGTTGAAAATTTTAATTTTTGTATTTAACCCAATTTCTTATTAGAGGATAATAGAGATCCCATAGTGAAGGGATTTCTTAGTAGAATGATGAACTTCCCTAGACAGCTAAAAATACCAACAAAAACATTATCAAACAGGTCAACACAAAAAAGGAACTCCTAAGAAACATCAGAAGGAAATAATAGACTTTTTATGGCACACCATGAAAATAGGAAAGTTGAATACTTGGTTACAACAGGTAAAATACAGGGAAAGAGAGATCGCGAACGATAAAGAGAGAAGATGCTAGATAGCTTGGTGTTGTGGATGGAAAACAGTCAACAGCAGAACTGATACGATGAATTGTGGATAGAAGATTGCAAAGAGACATGATCGCCTATGTCAACTTGTATGGCACATACTGATTATTATTATCACATGATACTTCAGGCTGTAGGGTATTGTAGATTATCGCATGGTATTCAAAGTTATCAGATTATCACATGGTATTCAAAGTTATCAGATTATCACATGGTATTCAAAGTTATCAGATTATCACATGGTATTCAAAGTTATCAGATTATCACATGGTATTCGACGTTATCAGATTATCGCATGATATTCAAAGTTATCAGATTATCGCATGATACTCGAAGTTATCAGCTTATCACATGATACTCGAAGTTATCAGCATATCACATGATACTCGAAGTTATCAGCTTATCACATGATTGTTTAGATTAACACAAGTTGTTCTGGGTCAACGCGTGATATTGACAAGGTAGCTGTAGTGCAGAGAGTAGGTGTTTACCCCCCCACCCCCCCCCCCACCCCCACCCCCCACCCCCCTTACATCTAGAAAGTTCCAGAAGGTTGATGCGGTTGGGGTATTTTTCAAGTGACCCTGACCTTCATGTTGATGGAATCCAATACCCAGTCTTAACCGAGACTGATGAGATAAAAAGGTTTGTGTTCAGATGAGTAGAGGGCCAATATACCCTTGACTATGGGCAATATACCCTTGAATATGGGCAATGTACCCTTGAATATGGGCAATATACCCTTGACTGTGGGTAATGTACCCTTGACTATGGGCAATATACCCTTGACTATGGGCAATATACCCTTGACTATGGACAATATACCCTTGACTATGGACAATATACCCTTGACTATGGACTATATACCCTTGACTATGGACAATATACCCTTGACTATGGACAATATACTCTTGACTATGGACAATATACCCATGACTATGGACAATATACTCTTGACTATGGACAATATACTCTTGACTATTAACAATATACCCTTGACTATGGACAATATACCCTTGACGATGAACAATATACCCTTGACTATGGACAATATACCCTTGACTATGGACAATATACCCTTGACTATGGACAATATACCCTTGACTATGGACAATATACCCTTGACGATGGACAATATACCCTTGACTATGGACAATATACCCTTGACTATGGACAATATACCCTTGACTATGGACAATATACCCTGGACTATGGACAATATACCCTTGACTATGGACAATATACCCTTGACTATGGATAATATACTCTTGACTATGGACAATATACTCTTGACTATTGACAATATACCCTTGACTATGGGCAATATATCCTTGACTATAGGCAATATACCCTTGAATATGGACAATATACCATTGACTGGACCAAAATATGAAGAAGAAAAATACTATCTTTCACGTTCACTTAACAGACACTCTCAACGCGGGACTTATTGATTGTTGAAAGTGAACCATGTCCCCGCTGCCAGGCTAAGTGCTACTGACTCCCACATCAGAAGCAGAAGCAGAAGTTCTGACTGATGTATTCCCGCAACGTTCTATGGGAGAGATGATATATGCAGTCCCCAGATTTGCTCGCTTGTGACTCTTACAGTGTAGTCGTTGAACATTACTGGAGATAATGGGGGGGGGGGGGGGGTGACATGCGAGTCTGCGACCTGCCGTCGCGATAGCGAAGTAGGCGAACCATCAGCTGACCAAGACCTAGCACTATTACGTCCTCTTTCCCAACATAGCCTGGGATAGACAAACTCCAACTTCTCCAGTGAGAGCTGGGAATGTCAACAAACCATTAGAACCCGCCACATGTAAGGGAAACCGCGCCCACTGCTCGCATCAATTCATGGTATTACGTCAAACAACTTGTATCAAACAAACTTACATTAACAAACTTGCACCAACAAACGTGCATTACCAAACTTGCACTAAGAAAACTACATCAACAAACTTGCATCAACAAACTTGCACCAACAAACTTGCATTAAAAAACTTACATTATCAAACTTGCAACAACAAATTTGCACCAAAAAACTTGCACCAACAAACTTGCACTATCAAACTTGCACAAACAAACTTGCACCAACAAACTTGCATTAACAAACTTGCACCAACAAACTTGCACCAAGAAACTTGCACCAAGAAACCTACATCAACAAACTTACACCAACAAACTTGCACCAAGAAACTTGCACCAAGAAACCTACATCAACAAACTTGCACCAACAAACTTGCACCAAGAAACCTACATCAACAAACTTGCATCAACAAACTTGCACCAACAAACTTACATCAACAAACTTGCACCAACAAACTTGCACCAAGAAAACTACATCAACAAACTTGCATCAACAAACTTGCACCAACAAACTTGCATTAAAAAACTTACATTATCAAACTTGCAACAACAAATTTGCACCAAAAAACTTGCACCAACAAACTTGCACTATCAAACTTGCACAAACAAACTTGCACCAACAAACTTGCATTAACAAACTTGCACCAACAAACTTGCACCAAGAAACTTGCACCAAGAAACCTACATCAACAAACTTACACCAACAAACTTGCACCAAGAAACTTGCACCAAGAAACCTACACCAACAAACTTACACCAACAAACTTGCACCAACAAACTTACACCAACAAACTTGCACCAAGAAACTTGCACCAACAAACTTGCACCAAGAAACCTACATCAACAAACTTGCATCAACAAAATTTGCACCAACAAACTTACATCAACAAACTTGCACCAACAAACTTGCACCAAGAAAACTACATCAACAAACTTGCATCAACAAACTTGCACCAACAAACTTGCATTAAAAAACTTACATTATCAAACTTGCAACAACAAATTTGCACCAAAAAACTTGCACCAACAAACTTGCACCAAAAAACTTGCACCAACAAACTTGCACTATCAAACTTGCACAAACAAACTTGCACCAACAAACTTGCATTAACAAACTTGCACCAACAAACTTGCACCAAGAAACTTGCACCAAGAAACCTACATCAACAACTTACACCAACAAACTTGCACCAACAAACTTGCACCAAGAAACTTGCACCAAGAAACCTACATCAACAAACTTGCACCAACAAACTTGCACCAAGAAACTTGCACCAACAAACTTGCCTCCACCAAATTACACCAACAAACTTGCATTAACAAATTTTCACCAAGAAACCTACACCAACAAACTTACACCAACAAACTTGCCTCCACCAAATTACACCAACAAACTTGCCTCCACCAAATTACACCAACAAACTTGCATTAACAAATTTTCATCAAGAAACCTACATCAACAAACTTACACCAACAAACTTGCCTCCACCAAATTACACCAACAAACTTGCATTAACACATTTTCATCAAGAAACCTACATCAACAAACTTACACCAACAAACTTGCCTCCACCAAATTACACCAACAAACGTGCATTAACAAATTTTCATCAAGAAACCTACATCAACAAACTTACACCAACAAACTTGCCTCCACCAAATTACACCAACAAACGTGCATTAACAAATTTTCACCAAGAAACCTACATCAACAAACTTACACCAACGACCTACCTTTCAAATAAAAATATATCTCACGTAAGCTTTACAAAGCTCTTTTCTGTATCTTACCGTAAATATTACAAAGCTCTTTTCTGTATCTTACCGTAAATATTACAAAGCTCTTTTCTGTATCTTACCGTAAACGTTACAAAGCTCTTTTCTGTATCTTACCGTAAACGTTACAAAGCTCTTTTCTGTATCTTACCCTAAACGTTACAAAGCTCTTTTCTGTATATTACCGTAAATGTTACAAAGCTCTTTTCTGTATCTTACCGTAAACGTTACAAAGCTCTTTTCTGTATCTTACCGTAAACGTTACAAAGCTCTTTTCTGTATCTTACCGTAAACGTTACAAAGCTCTTTTCTGTATCTTACCGTAAACGTTACAAAGCTCTTTTCTGTATCTTACCGTAAACGTTACAAAGCTCTTTTCTGTATCTTACCGTAAACGTTACAAAGCTCATTTCTATGAGACTATCATTCCCTGATATTTCAGTTGAACGTTCGTTAATATTTGATGCGAGCGTCGCGTGGCCACTCTTAGCATGACTCAAATAATCGACATAATGGCCTAATGAGAAGTGTTTCTGAGGACTCCTGACAGACTGTTGCACTATGGTCGTGCAGAACATGGCCTCATCAAGATCCAATACTCGTTGTGATCCAAGCCTCGTTGTGATCCAAGCCTCGTTGTGATCCAAGCCTCGTTGTGATCCAAGCCTCGTTGTGATCCAAGCCTCGTTGTGAACAACACGCCGGTTCGAATCCTGGTAGGGTCAAATTATTTCTCTATCCGGGGGTGAAATTAAAACACAGACATAAACACCTCGTGATTTCTCAGCGCATGATGTCTTTATTCTCCTCTCCTATATCCTTCCAGGACTTCCGGTCAATATGGCGGATAGGCCGCAGGAAGAATTGAGGTTCAGTCTGAAAAGTGCTTCTTGTTGCAGTTTCCCCATATTCCAAGTCCGGCTTGCTGACAGAGCTACTGAGTTTAGTACTTTGTGCACACCGTGAGCTGCGCTTTTCATCCGGATCGTGTTTCGATAGTCGATTGCTTTCGATGAATGATATCGTATGACGAAAGACCGTTCAGCTGTGTTCACTTTCAGTACCGCTTGACCTTATGTCTTTTGGCTTGTGCTGTAGCTGCAATGATGGGGACTGCAGCTGTCTTTCTTTTTTTTTTTTTTTTTTGATCCTTCAAAGAGATGAGTTTTAATTCGTATGGTTCCACTGGCACGGGCGATTGAGAAATTATGGATTTTAATTCGTTTGCAGTGATGCCGGTGCCTTCGACTAACTACAACCAAATCATAACCATGTCACTCCAGCTGAGCACAGCATCGTGATACTGCTGTGAAGACTGTTTGTTATTTTATGTTTGTGTCCGGAGAATAGATTTCCTTTAGGTGTGTCTTTATCTGGCAAGCAACATATTCAGTACAGGCGATGTGGGTGCTCGTCCGATAGGCTCTTACCGTGGAGCGGTGAGTGATTCAGGGAGAGTCTAAATGATGACAAAGAATACAGTATCAAGAATAGGACAAGTCGTTAACAACAAACAGACTCAGAGTGAAGGATGCTGGGATGTTGTTCGAACTCTGACGTTAATGAATTGGAAGGAACGAACAAACGACAGAAGAATGGAATGAAGGAAGGATATTCATTATTTAGATTTTAGCGGATGATCACAGAGGAGCATTTGTAATTGGATTCGAAATATATCAGCTCAGTGTCATGTCCGCAATTACAAAGATACGTATCACACGCACCTACACACCCACACACATGCAACTATTGTGATGTAGTTAAAACTGTGTATAAATAGACACACAGGCAGGCAGGCAGATAGTTTGATTAGATAGATAGACACACAGGCAGGCAGGCAGGCAGATAGACAGAGAGACAGACAGACAGACAAACAGACAAACAGACAGACAGACAGACAGATAGTTTGATTAGATAGATAGATAGATAGATAGATAGATAGATAGATAGATAGATAGATAGATAGATAGATAGATAGATAGATAGATAGATAGATAGATAGATAGATAGATAGATAGATAGATAGATAGATAGATAGATAGATAGATAGATAGATAGATAGATAGATAGATAGATAGATAGATAGATAGATAGATAGATAGATAGATAGATAGATAGATAGATAGATAGATAGATAGATAGATAGATAGATAGATAGATAGACAGATAGACACACAGGCAGGCAGATAGTTTGATTAGATAGACAGAAAGACAGACAGACAGACAGACAGACAGATAGTTTGATTAGATAGATAGAGAGATAGATACACAGGCAGGCAGATAGTTTGATTAGATAGACAGACAGACAGACAGACAGACAGACAGACAGACAGACAGACAGACAGACAGACAGATAGATAGATAGATAGATAGATAGATAGATAGATAGATAGATAGATAGATAGATAGATAGATAGATAGATAGATAGATAGATAGATAGATAGATAGATAGATAGATTAGATAGATAGATAGATAGATAGATAGATAGATAGATAGATAGATAGATAGATAGATAGATAGATAGATAGATAGATAGATAGATAGATAGATAGATAGATAGATAGATAGATAGATAGATAGATAGATAGATAGATAGATAGATAGATAGATAGACAGATAGACAGATAGACAGACAGACAGACAGATAGTTTGATTAGATAGATAGACAGACAGACACACAGGCAGGCAGATAGTTTGATTAGATAGATAGATAGATAGATAGATAGATAGATAGATAGATAGATAGATAGATAGATAGATAGATAGATAGATAGATAGATAGATAGATAGATAGATAGATAGATAGATAGATAGATAGATAGATAGATAGATAGATAGATAGATAGATAGATAGATAGATAGATAGATAGATAGATAGATAGATAGACAGATAGACACACAGGCAGGCAGATAGTTTGATTAGATAGACAGATAGACAGACAGACAGACAGATAGTTTGATTAGATAGATAGAGAGATAGATACACAGGCAGGCAGATAGTTTGATTAGACAGACAGACAGACAGACAGACAGACAGACAGACAGACAGACAGACAGACAGACAGACAGACAGACAGACAGACAGATAGATAGATAGATAGATAGATAGATAGATAGATAGATAGATAGATAGATAGATAGATAGATAGATAGATAGATAGATAGATAGATAGATAGATAGATAGATAGATAGATAGATATTGTGTTTATTTCTGTCTATGTTATGTGAGATATTACATCTGTATTATATGTATGTAATATGTTTGTATGTTTGTGTTTGTGTACTTACTGGATGGAAATATGTGTAGGAATGTAAGAGCTCATTAGTTGCGAGTTCTGACTCAAATAAACTTTTACAAGTGCCAAGTAGTTACATCGACAAACAATTCTCTTACATCGACAAACAATTCTCTTACATCGACAAACAAATCTCTTACATCGACAAACAAGTCTCTTACATCGACAAACAATTTTCTTACATCGACAAACAATTCTCTAACATCGACAAACAATTCTCTAACATCGACAAACAATTCTCTTACATCGACAAACAATTCTCTTACATCGACAAAACATTTTCTTACATCGACAAACAATTCTCTTACATCGACAAACAATTCTCTTACATCGACAAACAATTCTCTTACATCGACAAACAATTCTCTTACATCGACAAACAAATCTCTTTAGAAACACTTTTATAGAAACTTTGGACTTGTTTTTTTTTTCCTTCCTGTCTTCCACCTTGTCACTTTGCCTTTGCTGAGTACACCTGATAACATTTGTTTGGGGATGTCCCCCACAAGTGCAGACCCTGACCTCCAAACATGGAGACCCTGTCTTCCAAACATGGAGACCCTGCCTCCCAAACATCGAGACCCTGCCTCCCAAACATGGAGACCCTGCCTCCCAAACATCGAGACCATGCCTCCCAAACATGGAGACCCTGCCTCTCAAACATGGAGACCCTCCCTCCCAAACATTGAGACCCTGCCTCCCAAACATGGAGACCCTCCCATTCTCACTCTAACATGATGTGATATATGTACATCCAGTTGTCCACGTCTGAATGGTGAAGACGACTCACGCTAGGTTCGGGGGGTACTGGTTATAACATCAACAACCAGCTATGAGTTGCCGACTCTACACATATGCCGTGTCTTCTTTTTCTTCCCTTCCTCATTTACCAATTCATCTTTTTCGTGGTCGGCCCTTGGGTCTAGTGTTCTCACAACCTTTATTGAAGGCTCGTTGTTTTGTGTTTTGATCTTTCTGCCTCATCACGTGGCTAACCATTTTATCTGTTGTTTCTTTGTGTACCCTATATCGGGAATTATTCCTAGCTTTTTCCTCAGTTCTTCATTTCTGATCTTATCTTTCAGACTGTTTCCTGTCATTCGTCTAACACATTTAATCTCGGTAATGTTTATTTTTCTTGTTGTTCTTGCATACAGGGTCCAAGACTGGCATTGGTAGCACAACGTTGGGATGAAGATGAAGCGCATGAGCTGTGTGATATCTCTCATATTCAATGTTCGACATTATCAAACACTTGCAACGAATGTCTGCTGGAGAATTAATCTCACTCGCACAGATTTGATGTCAACTAACAGGATCCAATCTCTGACATCTCCCTCGCAACCACTAACAACCGACATCGATTTGATAACTTGTCCGCGCGTTCACCGCCATTAATTTTACACGCTTGATTTTTCCGGAAGCAGAGAAATCCCCGCCCAAGCTGCAAGACCAACATGCTGAATCCAACAACTCGGATACAGCTGAAATGTTGCATTGTCTCCAGTGTTGGTGCAATTACAAAAAAATGCTGGTCGGGTGTGAATTTGGGATTTCAGTGAGATCAATTTTTGCAGCCAATATCTAGGAGATAATTGAAGAGGAAACCACGACCCTGGCGTGGAAATAGGACAAGGAAATAGATCAAAGCATTGCTAGATAGAATTTGTTCTTGATTTCCACAAGGAAATAAGGATATCTGAAAATGAAAGGAAATACCAAGGAAAGAGAAACAGAATAAGGAGACGGGGGAGGGGGGGAGGGGGAGAGAGAGAGAGAGAGACTGCTGGTGATAAAAGGAAGTAAATAATTTTGTGGAAGACACGATATCTCTGAGATAAGACTGTCTTCGTCAGTTGTAAGATAACCACAGCATGCTAAAATATAGAGATAAGACTGTCTTCGTCAGTTGTAGGATAACCACAGCATGCTAAAATATAGAGATAAGACTGTCTTCGTCAGTTGTAGGATAACCACAGCATGCTAAAATATAGAGATAAGAACACCTGGCAGCACTCTTGTTTCACTCTTGTAATCCATCATCACCATCATCATCATTATCATCATATGCCATACCGGTTGGAGTAGGCGATCTTGTCCTTCCACAATCTTCTATCCACAGTGCAGCGTATCAATTCTGTTGTTGACCATTTTCCATGTCATGACACCAAGCTATCTAGTATCGGCTCTCTTTGACGTCCGCGATCTCTCTTTCATTTTTATTTTGCCAGTTGTAACCGAGTATTCCAACTTTTCTCTTCACATGATGTGCCCGGAAAATGTTAATTGTTTGATTTTTGACATAATTATTCTAGGCAATATAGGAAGGTAGTTTGCCATTCCTTTCCTTCTGGCAGTGACTGTACTAGTCGGAGATCGCTGCCATTGTCTCTACATCTGAGATCCTCTGCCTGCCATTGTCTCTACATCTGAGATCCTCTGCCTGCCATCACGGAGTGGGGACCATAACCGGCACTACTTGTCGGCTGCTCCCACAATAGTATCCACCACCTACAATCTAAACAAATATTAAAACAAACAAAGAACTATCCTACGACACGTATACCATGTACATCAGATTGTGTATGTCGAGGGGCTCAGGACGGGACCAGAGGGATAAAGGCTGCTTTGTCAAAGCAGTGGCCACGACGTGTGAGACTCGGGATTTTTATTTCACCTCCGATAGAAAAAAAAATGTCTGCCAGAGGATTCGGAACAGATGCGTCTATACATATATACACGTGCAAGAAGACGTGCACATACTAATACATATCAACATACACATACATATACACACACATACATGTGTATGCATACAAGCAAGAACACATATACATGCATGTATATGTGTATACATATATATAAAACTACCCGTGCCTATGAACACATAAGCACATCCATACGGGGACAATCATATGTGTGGAAGGGTTCACACCGGGGTCAGTGTGCAAACTCGAAGGAGAAAGAATAGAACAGTAGAATGACAGGTACTCAAAAGGCGGAAAGAGTGAGATGTATAAGAGTGGGGTGCAATAAAAATATATGAGGGGTAAATAGCGCAGAAAGAAGGTATATAGGAGAACACCGAAGTGCCTCAACGGGGACTAGTGGAGAAGAACTAAGAACAGAGTGGCATAGTAGATAGACTAAACCTACCTGTGTGGAGTAAATGTCTACATTAGAGATGTATTGATTTCTTTCTCTTACCTGTGTGAAGTAAATGTCTACATTAGAGATGTATTGATTTCTTTCTCCTACCTGTGTGGAGTAAATGTCTACATTAGAGATGTATTGATTTCTTTCTCCTACCTGTGTGAAGTAAATGTCTACATTAGAGATGTATTGATTTCTTTCTCCTACCTGTGTGAAGTAAATGTCTACATTAGAGATGTATTGATTTCTTTCTCCTACCTGTGTGGAGTAAATGTCTACATTAGAGATGGATTACACTAAGACCCTTCAGGAAACCAGCCATGTAATTCTCCACAGATTTCTCTGTCGGTGACACGTTTGAGATAATAAATCTAAAACTCTTTAATATTTGAGAAGACGATATCAATTCTGGCAACACTCATTTCAGAAATTCAAACTTAAACAAGAATTTTGCGAGAGCGATCACAGCCTAAGTGGCCAATCTCAGGAAAATGCGAGACATTCCCCAGTCTTAAAGCATGAACAGTGCAGCGTGTGATAATTGTTTTAAATTATTTATCAAATTCAGCATTTTGCTAGCTGGCCATGGATAGACATACATGATTACCGGGCCTGCTATATGTCCGTGCTCAGCTGTTTCTCTGTGTGAGTTATTGAGGAGCAAATCGGTTGAGATTGAAATGTGGATATACAGATCGATTGACACTTTCATCTAATGTAAGCAGTTAAACATCTTAATTATGGGGTGGGGGGACAATTAATGGACAGAGCTTAGCATGTTTTCATTGAAGATAATAATGGATGTACAGGGCAGCGATAAAAGGTGAAGATAATGTTGTAGATGAAAGTAGAAGATAATGTTATAGATTAAAATAGAAGATAATGTTGTAGATGAAAGTAGAAGATAATGTTATAGATTAAAATAGAAGATAATGCTGTAGATGAAAGTAGAAGATAATGTTGTAGATGAAAATAGAAGATAATGCTGTAGATGAAAGTAGAAGATAATGTTGTAGATGAAAATAGAAGATAATGTTATAGATGAAAATAGAAGATAATGCTGTAGATGAAAGTAGAAGATAATGTTGTAGATGAAAATAGAAGATAATGTTGTACATGAAAATAGAAGATAATGCTGTAGATGAAAGTAGAAGATAATGTTGTAGATGAAAATAGAAGATAATGTTGTAGATGAAAATAGAAGATAATGTTGTAGATGAAAATAGAACATAATGCTGTAGATGAAAGTAGAAGATAATGTTGTAGATGAAAATAGAAGATAATGTTGTAGATGAAAATAGAAGATAATGTTGTAGATGAAAATAGAAGATAATGTTGTAGATGAAAATAGAAGATAATGTTGTAGATGAAAATAGAAGATAATGTTGTAGATGAAAATAGAAGATAATGTTGTAGATGAAAATGTTGTTGCTGTTCTTAACATTCTTTATGTTTTTTTCTAAACATTCTTCTTGTTGATGTTTTTAACATTCTCTTCTTATCCTGTTTTTAGCCTTCTTCTTGTTCATATTTTAAAAATAAAATATTCTTTTTGCTTGTTGTTAACATTCTTCTGTAAAACCATATTTCTGTGACTTCAAATATTGTTCGTGTTTGCTTTCCATATTGTCCATACTTTACTTCCATTGTTTAGGAATGGATTTGTATAATTCTGAAGGACAACTTCTCACTTTCATGGAGAGAGGTGATTCTCTTGTACCAATAAGTCAGCTCTTAGAATCCCTGCCCTCGCCTCAGCTTTTCCGCAACTCACTTCTGCTTGATATCCATCATCTGAAGTTATAGCCAATCCATGTAATTTAAATCATGGATTTATTGTCGATTTTATCGGCTATTTGAGGCTTGTTGGGTTGCAGAGAAGAGACGTATATTGCAGGTTTATTGTCAGTAAATTCTATGCTGTGAAGCGAGTAATACAGAAATTAGTTGTTGCCAAATGTGGAAACTTGTGTCAACACATTAAAGACCTTTTTTAGAGCTGATGTTTGGGTTAAACAAAGGACACGTGACAATTACGTATATTCGTGTGTGATATAAACGTACAGTACCTATACGTGACAGCGACGACAACGTAATGTGGACGTAACAAAGACGAGAAACAAAGAACGCGATAAACTCCAGCTTTATTTCAACTCATTGCTACCAATGTCAAACAAACTCCAGCTTTATTTCAACTCATTGCTATCAATGTCAAACAAACTCCAGCTTTATTTCAACTCATTGCTACCAATGTCAAACAAACTCCAGCTTTATTTCAACTCATTGCTACCAATGTCAAACAAACTCCAGCTTTATTTCAACTCATTGCTACCAATGTCAAACAAACTCCAGCTTTATTTCAACTCATTGCTACCAATGTCAAACAAACTCCAGCTTTATTTCAACTCATTGCTATCAATGTCAAACAAACTCCAGCTTTATTTCAACTCATTGCTACCAATGTCAAACAAACTCCAGCTTTATTTCAACTCATTGCTACCAATGTCAAACAAACTCCAGCTTTATTTCAACTCATTGCTACCAATGTCAAACAAACCCCAGCTTTATTTCAACTCATTGCTACCAATGTCAAACAAACTCCAGCTTTATTTCAACTCATTGCTACCAATGTCAAACAAACTCCAGCTTTATTTCAACTCATTGCTACCAATGTCAAACAAACTCCAGCTTTATTTCAACTCATTGCTACCAATGTCAAACAAACTCCAGCTTTATTTCAACTCATTGCTACCAATGTCAAACGTGGACTCTGACTAAAGAACAAAAAAGAAAACTGACAACAAGTGAGATGAGATGCCTAAGAGAAGCTGTGAACAAAACAAGAAGACATCATGTAAAGAACAATGAAATCAGAAACAACATTGGGATTCTACCAGTCATTGTATACATAGAGAGACAAAGATAAAAGTTGTTTGAACATTTAATGTGCATGAACCCCTCAGTACCAGCATCAAGAGCTTATAACAACAAAATGGAACAACCAAGATATAGAGGTAGACCAAGAAGAAGATGGATTGAGGAAATGTACGGCATAATAAAACAATACAATATCACTATGTGCCAAGCCACAGGAAGTGTCCTTGATAGAAAACATATCATTGACTTAAGCCTGCAGGTGACTACATACAAAAGAATAACAGGATAGTAGAAAGAAGTACGTAAACACAAACAGTTGTACAAAAACATCTCATGAAGCGGTTGGTGTATCTGTCTCATGGTCAGCTTTTTATTTCTATAATTGGTGATTTGTGTTTTTTTCTTCGAAACGAATTTAGTTGTTCATTTAACAGCTGAGAATTGGGTCTGGCGTTACTACTTGGCAATCTGGTATGGGTCTATGTTCACCTCATCAACAATAAATGTACCGCCGGTACAGCACTAACGACATATTTCCCCAAGGATTACGATTTTAGAGACGAGCGGGTACTATTTGTTTCTTTGCTTTATGTTCGTGGGAACGTATGTACTGACACTTCAGTACATGACTGGAGACACACGAGTACATCACTGAAGGCACACGAGTACATGACTACAGACACAAAAGTGCATGATTATACACACAAGAGTACATGACTATAGACACACACGTGCATGACTATACACACAAGAGTACATGAATATAGACACACAAGTGCATAACTATACACACAAGAGTACATGACTATGGACACACAAGTACATGACTATAGACTCACGAGTACATGACTATAGACACACGAGTACATGAGTACACACACGAGTACATGACTATAGACACACGAGTACATGAGTACACACATGAGTACATGACTATAGACACACAAGTACATGACTACACACACGAGTACATGACTATAGACACACAAGTGCATGACTATACACACAAGAGTACATGGCTATAGGCACACAAGTGCATGACTATAAACACAAGAGTACATGACTATAGACACACAAGTACATGACAATAGACACACAAGTACATGACTATACACACAAGAGTACATGACTATAGACACATAAGTACATGACTACACACAAGAGTACATGACTATAGACACACAAGTACATGACTATAGACACACAAGAGTACATGACTATAGACACACAAGTGCATGACTATACACACAAGAGTACATGACTATAGACACACAAGAGTACATGACTATACACACAAGAGTACATGACTATAGACACACAAGTACATGACTACACGCACGAGTACATGACTATAGACACACGAGTACATGACTATAGACACACAAGTGCATGACTATACACACAAGAGTATATGACTATAGACACACAAGTACATGACTATAGACACACAAGAGTACATGACTATAGACTAACAAGTGCATGACTATACACACAAGAGTACATGACTATAGACACACAAGTACATGACTATAGACTCACGAGTACATGACTATAGACACACAAGTACATGAGTACACACACGAGTACATGACTATAGACACACGAGTACATGAGTACACACATGAGTACATGACTATAGACACACAAGTACATTACTACACACACGAGTACATGACAATAGACACACAAGTACATGACTACACACACGTGTACATGACTATACACACAAGAGTACATGACTATAGACACACAAGTGCATGACTATACACACAAGATTACATGACTACACACACGTGTACATGACTATACACACGAGTACATGACTATAGACACACGAGTACATGAGTACACACACGAGTACATGACTATAGACACACAAGTACATGACTACACACACGAGTACATGACAATAGACACACAAGTACATGACTACACATACGTGTACATGACTATACACGCGAGTACATGACTACACACACAAGTACATGAGTACAGATACACACGAGTACATGACCACAGACACGAGTACATGACTACACACTCAAGTACATGACTACAAAGACACACAAGTACATGACTACACACACACGCACATGACTACATACACACACAGACAAGTGCATGACTACACACACACATGTACATGACTACAGACACACGAGTACATCACTGAAGACACACGAGTGCATGACTATACATACAAGAGTACATGACTATAGACACACAAGAGTACATGACTATACACACAAGAGTACATGACTATAGACACACAAGTACATGACTACACGCACGAGTACATGATTATAGACACACGAGTACATGACTATAGACACACAAGTGCATGACTATACACACAAGAGTATATGACTATAGACACACAAGTACATGACTATAGACACACAAGAGTACATGACTATAGACTAACAAGTGCATGACTATACACACAAGAGTACATGACTATAGACACACAAGTACATGACTATAGACTCACGAGTACATGACTATAGACACACGAGTACATGAGTACACACACGAGTACATGACTATAGACACACAAGTACATGACTACACACACGAGTACATGACAATAGACACACAAGTACATGACTACACATACGTGTACATGACTATACACGCGAGTACATGACTACACACACAAGTACATGAGTACAGATACACACGAGTACATGACCACAGACACGAGTATATGACTACACACTCAAGTACATGACTACAAAGACACACAAGTACATGACTACACACACACGCACATGACTACACACACACACAGACAAGTGCATGACTACACACACACATGTACATGACTACAGACACACGAGTACATCACTGAAGACACACGAGTACATGACTACACACACACATGTACATGACTATAGACACACGAACGAGCAAGCAAACATAAGGACGCTATATGAAACACACTAGACCTGTCGTGACGGCCAACGCGTTGGGCGTGTTTGTATATTTGAAGACCATTCGCAGACCCATTCCAAGAAGCGAAGTATAGAAAACAGACACTAAATATGGAGGAAGAATTTGTCTCCAATAATTTGATACACTGATGAAAGATGTTAGTTAAATGATACAACCGTTGATCATCAGTTAAGAGTATACCATCTGGTGTTGGTAATCATGCGACTTTCTATCCCTACAGATGTTTACAGATTCTCTTGTTGACTCCATAGAAACCAATCACTTAAAATGCCTGGTGTCTTTTTCCTATTCCTCTTATACCTTCAGTGCTTCCGGTTGTCAAAAACTAGTAAACCGGATGTACCTCTCTGACGTCACAAATAAAGAAGATGACTAAAGAGAAAGGTCAAGTACGAGACTTGAACTTGAATCGGTGTCTTAGCACGCGAGTTTTCACCCATATGTGCTCGACCGCCTATCCAGAAGTTTCCGGAGACGTCTGTATAGTGTCGCTTCAAGCATCGAAACTGAAAGTGCAAGACGGCATTCCTCACCTTCCCAGAGTAATACCCTGGCATCCATTTCTGCAAGCGACTGGGTCGACTGCGAGTGTTTTTTTTTTTTTTCCAATCTCGAGTACAACTCACACTGCTTCTAGCGGGAATCGAACACGGGTTGTCAGATTGTTGGTAGCCCAGTCGGGTGGTTTTACCAACTAGCCCCCCCCCCCCTCCCCCCCCCCCCCCCCGGCATGATGAAGATTTCTTCCTAATGTTGATACTAAGTCTACGTTTTACTACATCTAATCCTAGGACAACCCTTTCTATGGAGCTCTCCAGATTCTATAACACCACACTTATGTGGTCTCCACGTTAACAAATATTACACGATAGTTCCATTTTAGAAAGAAAAATTATGAATATTCACAATTACAATCCATTTTATTAAATGTCTCATAAAAAATGAGTCTCTCCCCACAGTACGAGTTTTCTTATTTTGTGGATTGATGTTGGCAATAAATGTATTGAAGCCAGCAACAGTGAGAGTCATTGACACGGATGTCTTATTCAGCATTGCTGGCACTCACGGAATGACTAGTTTGTATGTTTTCATCATAAATGTTATTATTCCTCCAGATTTTCGTGGCTTACATTTACTCTTCAACAAACGATGCACAAAAGTCATCTAGACTTGCATTCAAGAGGAACAACTCTTTCATATACTAAAAGTGAATCGATTTCTGCCCTTAGTTCACCACGACTAATGGTATTACGTCCTGGAGTCTTCCAAGAATTTGGAGCTGATATTAGTTCTATGTGTAGTTTTTTACGTCAAGATTGTAAAAGGAAAGTGATCTATTTCTTGTTTGTCCGTGTCTCATTCTTGTTAGTGGCCCACATGTTTGTCCACGTCTCAATCTTGTTAGTGGTCCATTTGTGTGTCCCCGTCTCAATCTTGTTAGTGGTCCACATGTGTGTCCCCGTCTCAATCTTGTTAGTGGTCCACATGTGTGTCCCCGTCTCGATCTTGTTAGTGGTCCACATGTGTGTCCCCGTCTCAATATTGTTAGTGGTCCACATGTGTGTCCCCGTCTCAATCTTGTTAGTGGTCCACATGTGTGTTCCCCGTCTCAATCTTGTTAGTGGTCCACATGTGTGTTCCCCGTCTCAATCTTGTTAGTGGTCCACACGTTTGTCTGTGTATCAATCTTGTTAGTGGTCCACATGTGTGTCCCCGTCTCAATCTTGTTAGTGGTCCACACGTTTGTCTGTGTATCAATCTTGTTAGTGGTCCACACGTGTGTCCGTGTATCAATCTTGTTAGTGGTCCACATGTGCATCTGTGTCTCAATCTTGTTAGTGGTCCACACGTGTGTCCGTGTCTCAATCTTGTTAGTGTTCCACATGTGTGTCCCCGTCACAATCTTGTTAGTGTTCCACATGTGTGTCCCCCGTCTCAATCTTGTTAGTGTTCCACATGTGTGTCACCCGTCTCAATCTTGTTAGTGTTCCACATGTGTGTCCCCCGTCTCAATCTTGTTAGTGTTCCACATGTGTGTCCCCCGTCTCAATCTTGTTAGTGTTCCACATGTGTGTCCCCGTCACAATCTTGTTAGTGTTCCACATGTGTGTCCCCGTCACAATCTTGTTAGTGTTCCACATGTGTGTCCCCGTCACAATCTTGTTAGTGTTCCACATGTGTGTCCCCCGTCTCAATCTTGTTAGTGTTCCACATGTGTGTCCCCGTCACAATCTTGTTAGTGTTCCACATGTGTGTCCCCGTCACAATCTTGTTAGTGTTCCACATGTGTGTCCCCGTCACAATCTTGTTAGTGTTCCACATGTGTGTCCCCGTCACAATCTTGTTAGTGTTCCACATGTGTGTCCCCCGTCTCAATCTTGTTAGTGTTCCACATGTGTGTCCCCGTCACAATCTTGTTAGTGTTCCACATGTGTGTCCCCCGTCTCAATCTTGTTAGTGTTCCACATGTGTGTCCCCGTCACAATCTTGTTAGTGTTCCACATGTGTGTCCCCCGTCTCAATCTTGTTAGTGTTCCACATGTGTGTCCCCGTCACAATCTTGTTAGTGTTCCACATGTGTGTCCCCCGTCACAATCTTGTTAGTGTTCCACATGTGTGTCCCCCGTCACAATCTTGTTAGTGTTCCACATGTGTGTCCCCCGTCACAATCTTGTTAGTGTTCCACATGTGTGTCCCCGTCACAATCTTGTTAGTGTTCCACGTGTGTGTCCCCGTCACAATCTTGTTAGTGTTCCACATGTGTGTCCCCGTCACAATCTTGTTAGTGTTCCACATGTGTGTCCCCGTCACAATCTTGTTAGTGTTCACATGTGCATCCCCCGTCTCAATCTTGTTAACGGTCAACATCAATCCTGAGTCAGCTATTATCTTGAAATGCAAGAAGTGATATCATTGTCATATGCTTGTCAACATCGACCGAAGTGTTTACATGATTGTTGCACATCCAGTCTTATTAACGGACAGCTATCACCACTATTTCCCAAATGACGGCGTCCGGGTTTACCCAGCCTTAAATGGGTACTGGATTTTTTTCTGGGAGAGTAAAGCGGCACGGACGTAATACCGACCACATTACCCCAATAATAATGTTCTGAAGGTCTGTACAATTTATGGTCACTAACACCATATTCACTTCCTTTTGTTTTATCACCACTATTGTCCAACATGGAAATAACTCTAGAGGCAAAACGGGCACGCTACAATACAATCTTCATCCCCACGTTATGCCACCAATGCTAGCTAGACCTGGACGCTAGAATGACAACAACTACAAGAATAATAACCACTTCCTAGATTACATGTGTTAGACGCATGATAGGATAGAGCCTGAGAGATAAAAGTCAGGCGCTAAGAACTGAGCAAAAAATGTAGTAATTCATGCCATAAATTTTTTTTTTTAAATAAGTAAATAAAATGATTTGATCACGTGATACGACAGAAAGATCAAAACTAGACAACAAGCCTTTAATAAACGTAGCGAGAACACCAGATCCAGAGGTCGACCGCCAAAACAATGAATTGATGGAAGGTAGAATCATTAGGAAACAGAACTGAGGCGAAAAGAAGAACAGAATACCACAAATTTTAACTCCACACAACTTACCACGGTCTAATCACAGTTCTTTTTGTCGATCTTATTACAGTTCTTATTGCAGTTCTTATTGCAGTTCTTACTACAGTTCTTATTGCAGTTCTTATTGCAGTTCTTATTACAGTTCTTATTGCAGTTCTTATTGCAGTTCTTATTGCAGTTCTTATTACAGTTCTTATTGCAGTTCTTATTGCAGTTCTTATTACAGTTCTTACTACAGTTCTTATTGCAGTTCTTATTGCAGCTCTTATTGCAGTTCTTATTGCAGTTCTTATTACAGTTCTTATTGCAGTTCTTATTGCAGTTCTTATTGCAGTTCTTACTACAGTTCTTATTGCAGTTCTTATTGCAGTTCTTATTACAGTTCTTATTGCAGTTCATATTGCAGTTCTTATTACAGTTCTTATTGCAGTTCTTATTGCAGTTCTTATTACAGTTCCTATTACAGTTCTTATTGCAGTTCTTACTACAGTTCTTATTGCAGTTCTTATTACAGTTCTTATTGCAGTTCTTATTGCAGTTCTTATTACAGTTCTTATTACAGTTCTTATTGCAGTTCTTATTGCAGTTCTTATTGCAGTTCTTATTGCAGTTCTTACTACAGTTCTTATTGCAGTTCTTACTACAGTTCTTATTGCAGTTCTTACTACAGTTCTTACTACAGTTCTTATAGCAGTTCTTATTGCAGTTCTTATTGCAGTTCTTACTACAGTTCTTATTGCAGTTCTTACTACAGTTCTTACTACAGTTCTTATTGCAGTTCTTATTGCAGTTCTTATTGCAGTTCTTACTACAGTTCTTATTGCAGTTCTTACTACAGTTCTTATTGCAGTTCCTATTGCAGTTCTTACTACAGTTCTTATAACAGTTCTTATTGCAGTTCTTATTGCAGTTCTTACTACAGTTCTTACTACAGTTCTTATTGCAGTTCTTATTGCAGTTCTTATTGCAGTTCTTATTGCAGTTCTTATTACAGTTCTTATTGCAGTTTTTATTACAGTTCTTATTGCAGTTCTTATTGCAGTTTTTATTACAGTTCTTATTGCAGTTTTTATTACAGTTCTTATTGCAGTTCTTATTGCAGTTCTTACTACAGTTCTTATTGCAGCTTTTATTGCAGTTCTTATTGCAGTTCTTATTGCAGTTCTTATTGCAGTTCTTACTACAGTTCTTATTACAGTTCTTATTGCAGTTCTTATTGCAGTTCTTTTTGCAGTTCTTATTGCAGTTCTTATTGCAGTTTTTATTACAGTTCTTATTGCAGTTCTTATTGCAGTTTTTATTACAGTTCTTATTGCAGTTTTTATTACAGTTCTTATTGCAGTTCTTATTGCAGTTCTTACTACAGTTCTTATTGCAGCTTTTATTGCAGTTCTTATTGCAGTTCTTATTGCAGTTCTTATTGCAGTTCTTACTACAGTTCTTATTACAGTTCTTATTGCAGTTCTTATTGCAGTTCTTATTGCAGTTCTTACTACAGTTCTTACTACAGTTCTTATTGCAGTTCTTATTGTAGTTCTTATAGCAGTTCTTATTACAATTCTCACCATAGTTGTTTTTACAATTCTTACTACAGTTCTTACTACAGTTCTTATTACAATTCTTACTACAGTTCTTATTACAGTTCTTGTTGCAGTTCTTACTACAGTTCTTATTACAGTTCTTATTGCAGTTCTTATTGCAGTTCTTATTGCAGTTCTTATTGCAGTTTTTATTACAGTTCTTATTGCAGTTCTTATTGCAGTTATATTACAGTTCTTATTGCAGTTTTTATTACAGTTCTTATTGCAGTTCTTACTACAGTTCTTACTACAGTTCTTATTGCAGTTCTTATTGTAGTTCTTACTACAGTTGTTATTGCAGTTCTTATTGCAGTTCTTACTACAGTTCTTATTACAGTTCTTATTGGACTTCTTAAAACAGTTTTTATTTTAGTTCTTATAGCATTTGTTATTGCAGTTCTTATTGCAGTTCTTATTGCAGTTCTTACTACAGTTCTTATTACAGTTCTTATTGCAGTTCTTATTGCAGTTTTTATTACAGTTCTTATAAAAGTTCTTATTACAGTTCTCATCATAGTTGTTTTTACAGTTCTTACTACAGTTCTTATTACAGTCCTTGTTGCAGTTCTTACTACAGTTCTTATTACAGTTCTTACTACAGTTCTTATTACAATTTTTACTAGAGTTCTTATTACAGTTCTTACAACAGTTCTTATTGCTTTTCTCATCAAAGTTGTTATTACAGCTCTTACTACAGTTCTTACTACAGTTCTTATTGCAGTTCTTACTACAGTTCTTACTACAGTTCTTATTACAGTTCTTACTACAGTTCTTATTACAGTTCTTACTACAGTTCTTATTACAGTTCTTACTACAGTTCTTATTACAGTTCTTATTACAGTTCTTATTGCAGTTCTTATTGCAGTTCTTATTGCAGTTCTTGCTACAGTTCTTATTGCAGTTCTTACTACAGTTCTTACTACAGTTCTTATTGCAGTTCTTATTGCAGTTCTTATTGCAGTTCTTACTACAGTTCTTATTGCAGTTCTTACTACAGTTCTTATTGCAGTTCCTATTGCAGTTCTTACTACAGTTCTTATAACAGTTCTTATTGCAGTTCTTATTGCAGTTCTTACTACAGATCTTACTACAGTTCTTATTGCAGTTCTTATTGCAGTTCTTATTGCAGTTCTTATTGCAGTTCTTATTACAGTTCTTATTGCAGTTTTTATTACAGTTCTTATTGCAGTTCTTATTGCAGTTTTTATTACAGTTCTTATTGCAGTTTTTATTACAGTTCTTATTGCAGTTCTTATTGCAGTTCTTACTACAGTTCTTATTGCAGCTTTTATTGCAGTTCTTATTGCAGTTCTTATTGCAGTTCTTACTACAGTTCTTATTACAGTTCTTATTGCAGTTCTTATTGCAGTTCTTATTGCAGTTCTTATTGCAGTTTTTATTACAGTTCTTATTGCAGTTCTTATTGCAGTTTTTATTACAGTTCTTATTGCAGTTTTTATTACAGTTCTTATTGCAGTTCTTATTGCAGTTCTTACTACAGTTCTTATTGCAGCTTTTATTGCAGTTCTTATTGCAGTTCTTATTGCAGTTCTTATTGCAGTTCTTACTACAGTTCTTATTACAGTTCTTATTGCAGTTCTTATTGCAGTTCTTATTGCAGTTCTTACTACAGTTCTTACTACAGTTCTTATTGCAGTTCTTATTGTAGTTCTTATAGCAGTTCTTATTACAATTCTCACCATAGTTGTTTTTACAATTCTTACTACAGTTCTTACTACAGTTCTTATTACAATTCTTACTACAGTTCTTATTACAGCTCTTGTTGCAGTTCTTACTACAGTTCTTATTACAGTTCTTATTGCAGTTCTTATTGCAGTTCTTATTGCAGTTCTTATTGCAGTTTTTATTACAGTTCTTATTGCAGTTCTTATTGCAGTTATATTACAGTTCTTATTGCAGTTTTTATTACAGTTCTTATTGCAGTTCTTACTACAGTTCTTACTACAGTTCTTATTGCAGTTCTTATTGTAGTTCTTACTACAGTTGTTATTGCAGTTCTTATTGCAGTTCTTACTACAGTTCTTATTACAGTTCTTATTGGACTTCTTAAAACAGTTTTTATTTTAGTTCTTATAGCATTTGTTATTGCAGTTCTTATTGCAGTTCTTATTGCAGTTCTTACTACAGTTCTTATTACAGTTCTTATTGCAGTTCTTATTGCAGTTCTTATTGCAGTTTTTATTACAGTTCTTATAACAGTTCTTATTACAGTTCTCATCATAGTTGTTTTTACAGTTCTTACTACAGTTCTTATTACAGTTTTTGTTGCAGTTCTTACTACAGTTCTTATTACAGTTCTTACTACAGTTCTTATTACAATTTTTACTAGAGTTCTTATTACAGTTCTTACAACAGTTCTTATTGCTTTTCTCATCAAAGTTGTTATTACAGCTCTTACTACAGTTCTTATTACAGTTCTTATTACAGTTCTTACTACAGTTCTTATTACAGTTCTTACTACAGTTCTTATTACAGTTCTTACTACAGTTCTTATTACAGTTCTTTCTACAGTTCTTACTACAGTTCTTACTACAGTTCTTATTACAGTTCTTACTACAGTTCTTATTACAGTTCTTACTACAGTTCTTATTACAGTTCTTACTACAGTTCTTATTACAGTTCTTACTACAGTTCTTACTACAGTTCTTATTACAGTTCTTACTACAGTTCTTATTACAGTTCTTACTACAGTTCTTATTACAGTTCTTACTACAGTTCTTATTACAGTTCTTCCTACAGTTCTTATTACAGTTCTTATTACAGTTCTTATTACAGTTCTTATTACAGTTCTTCCCACAGTTCTTATTACAGTTCTTATTACAGTTCTTCCTACAGTTCTTATTACAGTTCTTATTACAGTTCTTATTACAGTTCTTATTACAGTTCTTCCTACAGTTCTTATTACAGTTCTTCCTACAGTTCTTATTACAGTTCTTATTACAGTTCTTATTACAGTTCTTATTACAGTTCTTATTACAGTTCTTACTACAGTTCTTATTACAGTTCTTCCTACAGTTCTTATTACAGTTCTTACTACAGTTCTTATTACAGTTCTTCCTACAGTTCTTATTACAGTTCTTACTACAGTTCTTATTACAGTTCTTATTACAGTTCTTATTACAGTTCTTCCTACAGTTCTTACTACAGTTCTTATTACAGTTCTCATCATAGATGTTATTACAGTTCTTACTACAGTTCTTATTACAGTTCTTGTTGCAGTTATTACTACAGTTTTTATTACAGTTCTTACTACAGTTCTTATTACAATTTTTACTACAGTTCTTATTACAGTTCTTACCACAGTTCTTATTGCTATTCTCATCATAGTTGTTATTACAGCTCTTACTACAGTTCTTATCACATTTGTTATTGCAGTTCTTATTACAGTTCTTATTACAGTTCTCTTCATAGATGTTATTACAGTTCTTATAACAGTTCTTATT
>JAVIAB010000088.1:4812946-4927946 GCA_032433765.1 Megaustenia siamemsis
GATTCAGGAAAAATAGCGGGACAAAAGAAGCCATATTCAGCTTGAGGACATCCATCGAAAAGTACACAGAAGTAAACAAACCAATATATGCCTGCTTCATAGACTACACCAAAGCTTTTGCTAGAATATACCACAAACAACTTATAGACTGTCTAAAAGAGATACATCTTGATGACATGGACATACAACTAATATGTAATATATACTGGGAGCAAGCAGCAATAATAAAATATAACAAGGAGAACTCTACACCCATTGATATAAAAAGAGGAGTAAGACAAGGAAGCATCCTATCACCAAGCTTGTTCACTCTAGACACTGAGCAAATCTTTAAAAACATCACAGAGATGCCAGGCCTAAAATATTTATGGAAAGATAATCAATAACCTAAGATATGCTGATGATACTGTATTACTAGCAGAAAATCCTAAAGATCTACAATTACTTAATGAAATAAGCATGATAAGCAAAAAATATGGACTAGATATGAATATCAAAAAGACTAAGTCTATGATCATAAACAAAGGAAATACTCAAAACCCACAAGTGGATATCAAAATTGAAGGAATAGACCTTGAGACAGTTCAGAACTACAACTACCTTGGACATACTATAACCAGTGATGGAAAATGTACAACTGAAATAAACAAAAGCATCAGCATCATCATCATCAAGTACTGGGCCTACTGGAGTAGGTGATCATGGCTCTCCACAACTTTCGATCTCGCCAGTTCTTTATCATTTCTGTTGTTGACCTTCTGCCAAGCCATTCTCTTAAGCTGTCTGGTATTTTCTCTCTTTGCTTCCCTCTATCTTATCGTCCCTCAATTTTCCCAGTTGTTACAACATATTCCAGTTGTTCTCTTCTCATTACATGGCCAAACAATTATGATTGTTTCTTCCTAATATTGAAATTAGTTCTCTTTTTGCTTTGGCCTCTTTCAGAACATTTTCATTACTCTTCTTAGCTGTCCATGATATTCTCAACATTCTTCTGTAAAACCACATTTCTACAGACTCCAGTGATTTTCTTGTCTGTTGTTTTTTTGTACATGATTCACATCCATATGTTAAAGACTGGCTCTACATAACATTTAAGAACTCTTTTTCTTGTTTCTATTGTCAAAAATGGATTTCATAGTATCTTCCACATTTTCTGGAAAGCTGCTTTTGCCTGAGCCATTCTACATCTCACCTCTTTTGTACATCTTCCGTCTGAGGTTAACAAAGTTACCAAATATTTAAATTCATTTGCCTGTTTTAATATTGCTCCACTTGTCTTTATTCTGCACTTAGGTGATGTCTTTTTCTTTGTTGTCACCATTACTTCTGTCTTTTTGCTATTAAGGCTGAGTCCTTTATTTTTGTTTTCTTTCACTATAATGTCCAACATTTCTTGTAACTCATTTTCACTCTTAGCGATTAATACTATATCATCAGCATACCTTAGATTATTTATATTATGACCTCCAATTGTTATTCCAGGCATGCCCTTATGGATCGTAAAATAATCTCACTATAAATAGTAAACAAATCTGGTGACAGCACAAAACCTTGTCTAACACCCTGTTTTATTTGTTGAAACATTCCCAATTGGTTTCCAGTTCTTATGGTCGCTGTTTGTTGCCAGTGCATGTTCTTTATTATTCTTAGATCTTTGCTGTCTACGTTTATGCTTTCTAAAATTTTGATTATTTCTTGGTGCTTTACTGTGTGAAATGCTTTGGTATAATCTATGAAACATAGGTATAGATCTGTTTTCACCTCTATGGCTCTTTCTACTAAAGATCGTATGATATAAATGGCATTGCTTGTTCCTTTATCTCTAACAAAACCACACTGTTCATCGCTAATTTCTGGACTGATTTTGTTTCGCACTCTTCGCATGGTGAATCTTAGTAATATCTTAGTCATATGACTCATAAGGCTTATTGTCTTGTGGTCCTTGTCAAGTGACAAGGATAACTGAATGCATTTTCTTTTACTTGTTGTCTAGCCCTACCCATCACACTGAACAAGTTTGTGGTTTGTTTATTGAGATTTGAACCCTTTGTTGGGTGACTGATTGGTCTGGAAGCTAGTCGCCGGTCTCAAGACAGAGAGATTGTGAGTTCGAATTCCGGCTGTACTAGTTGTGATTTTTATTTGTGATTTTACACTGCGGCAACCACCCCTGGTCTCAGCAGCGGGGCCCGGCTCTGCGGCAACCACCCCTGGTCTCAGCAGTGAGGCCCGCCTTGAAATGTCAATTACTCATCGACAGAACAAAATATGAGTATCTCCTATGACAGAGTTATCTGACAACAGACCACCGTGCACACGGCTACCAGGGAAACACGTCCAAAACAATTCAGTTCCTTGTCTTGGGTCTTCCCGAGATATGAAAATAAAAGAAACCGTGGCTAAGACAACATGGAAGACACAAGGGGTAGCTTCTACTTGCTTTGTATGATTACTGAATGGGGGTCACTGACTGCATGTTTGATTACTGTTGGGGGTCACTGACTGCATGTATGATTACTGAATGGGGGTCGCTGACTGCATGTATGATTACTGAATGGGGGTCACTGACTTCATGTTTGATTACTGTTGGGGGTCACTGACTGCATGTATGATTACTGAATGGGGGTCGCTGACTGCATGTATGATTACTGAATGGGGGTCACTGACTTCATGTTTGATTACTGTTGGGGGTCACTGACTGCATGTATGATTACTGAATGGGGGTCGCTGACTGCATGTATGATTACTGAATGGGGGTCACTGACTTCATGTATGATTACTGTTGGGGGTCACTGACTGCATGTATGATTACTGAATGGGGGTCACTGACTGCATGTATGATTACTGTTGGGGGTCGCTGACTGCATGTATGATTACTGAATGGGGGTCACTGACTTCATGTATGATTACTGTTGGGGGTCGCTGACTGCATGTATGATTACTGTTGGGGGTCACTGACTGCATGTATGATTACTGAATGGGGGTCGCTGACTGCATGTATGATTACTGAATGGGGGTCGCTGACTGCATGTATGATTACTCAATGGGGGTCACTGACTTCATGTATGATTACTGTTGGGGGTCACTGACTGCATGTATGATTACTCAATGGGGGTCACTGACTTCATGTATGATTACTGAATGGGGGTCACTGACTGCATGTATGATTACTGAATGGGGGTCACTGACTGCATGTATGATTACTCAATGGGGGTCACTGACTGCATGTATGATTACTGAATGGGGGTCACTGACTGCATGTATGATTACTCAATGGGGGTCACTGACTGCATGTATGATTACTCAATGGGGGTCGCTGACTGCATGTATGATTACTCAATGGGGGTCACTGACTGCATGTATGATTACTCAATGGGGGTCACTGACTGCATGTATGATTACTCAATGGGGGTCGCTGACTGCATGTTTGATTACTGAATGGGGGTCACTGACTCATGTATGATTACTGAATGGGGGTCACTGACTGCATGTATGATTACTGAATGGGGGTCACTGACTGCATGTATGATTACTGAATGGGGGTCGCTGACTGCATGTTTGATTACTGAATGGGGGTCACTGACTGCATGTATGATTACTGAATGGGGGTCACTGATTGCATGTATGATTACTGAATGGGGTCACTGACTGCATGTATGATTACTGTGGGGGTCACTGACTGCATGTATTATGAAAGTGGGGTCGTCACTGACTGCATGTTTGATTACTGAATGGGGTCACTGACTGCATGTATGATTACTGAAATGGTGTCACTGACTGCATGTTTGATTACTTAGTGGGGTACTTAATGTTGTGTATTACAAGTGTAATCATTGTCTGAATGTATGATTAGTGGGGGTCATTGACTGAATGTACTATTAGTGGGGTCATTGACTGAATGTATTATTAGTGGGGTCATTGATGAATGTATTATTAGTGGGATCATTGACTGAATGTATTATTAGTGGGGTCATTGACTGAATGTATTATTAGTGGGGTCATTGACTGAATGTATTATTAGTGGGGTCATTGACTGAATGTATTATTAGTGGGTCATTGACTGAATGTATTATTAGTGGGGTCATTGACTGAATGTATTATTAGTGGGGTCATTGACTGAATGTATTATTAGTGGGGTCATTGACTGAATGTATTATTAGTGGGGTCATTGACTGAATGTATTAATAGTGGGTCATTGACTGAATGTATTAATAGTGGGGTCATTGACTGAATGTATTAATAGTGGGGTCATTGACTGAATGTATTAATAGTGGGTCATTGACTGAATGTATTAATAGTGGGTCATTGACTGAATGTATGATTAGTGTAATTATTGACTGAATGTATTATTAGTGGGGTCATTGACTGAATGTATTATTAGTGGGGTCATTGAATGAATGTATTATTAGTGGGGTCATTGACTGAATGTATTATTAGTGGGGTCATTGACTGAATGTATTATTAGTGGGGTCATTGACTGAATGTATTATTAGTGGGGTCATTGACTGAATGTATTATTAGTGGGGTCATTGACTGAATGTATTATTAGTGGGGTCATTGACTGAATGTATTAATAGTGGGGTCATAGACCTTATGCACTATTTATGGAGTGATTCTTCTACTTCTTTCCTTCCTCACCTGCCTTTCAGCTTGGAGGGGAGATATAATTTGCGGTCTTTCGCTCTTCTGTAGGCCTCTGCTGCCGTTATGTTTCGTCGTGCTTATAAAATTCTATCCATCCATCTTTTTCGTGGTCGACCATTGGGACTGGTATTCTCACAACGTATGTTGAAGGCTCGTTGTGTTGTGTTTTGTTCTTTCTGCCTTGTCACGTGGCCAAACCCTTTTATCTGTTGTTTCCTTATATATTCTATGGCGGGGGCTATTCCTAGCTTTTTTCTCAGTTCTTCATTTCTGATCTTGTCTCTCAGACTGTTTCCTGTCATTCGTCTAACACATTTCATCTCTGTAGAGGTTATTTTTCTTATTGTTCTTGCATCTAGGGTCCAGGACTGGCATTGGTAGCACAACGTTGGGATTAAGATTGTGGATTGTTGGGATGAAGATTGTGGATTGTTGGAATGAAGATTGTGGTGTGAATGATTGAAATAATCTTATAGAAAGATCTTATCATATATTCATTGACCACGATTCTAACTGGCGGCATTGTAGGCTGAATCGCGGGTCTTCATAAGGAACAAACAAGGGACGCTACTTACATTGACATCTGGGGTAACTCTGAAACTGCTCGCGTTATCAGCTGGAAAATCGAACTGGTTTCACAGAATTGAACGAGCGCCGAGATTGTATACAACGTTACGGTTCCAGCCATGTCCCTGTAAATTTTTTTTTTTTTTTTAATTCGAAATTAAATTCAGCATCATTATGTTGCTTTATCGATCTTCCTCTTTGAGCCCGAGTCCAGCACGTTGTGCGATGCTTACATTAGTGAGCCCCAGTCCAGCACGTTGTGTGATGCCTACATTAGTGAGACCCAGTCCAGCACGTTGTGTGATGCCTACATTAGTGAGCCCCAGTCCAGCACGTTGTGTGATGCCTACATTAGTGAGCCACAGTCCAGCACGTTGTGTGATGCCTACATTAGTGAGCCACAGTCCAGCACGTTGTGTGATGCCTACATTAGTGAGCCACAGTCCAGCACGTTGTGTGATGCCTACATTAGTGAGCCCCAGTCCAGCACGTTGTGTGATGCCTACATTAGTGAGCCACAGTCCAGCACGTTGTGTGATGCCTACATTAGTGAGCCCCAGTCCAGCACGTTGTGTGATGCCTACATTAGTGAGCCCCAGTCAGCACGTCGTATGATGCCTACATTAGTGAGCCCCAGTCCAGCACGTTGTGTGATGCCTACATTAGTGAGCCCCGTCCAGCACGTTGTGTGATGCCTACATTAGTGAGCCCCAGTCCAGCACGTTGTGTGATGCCTACATTAGTAAGCCCAGTCCAGCACGTTGTGTGATGCCTACATTAGTGAGTTTGAGACTACCCATTGCTGACTTGAAGAAGACGAGGTCTAGGTGCTATGTTCTCTATGGAAACATATCCCTATTGCTAATCTGAAATGGCTTACAATGTCACGTTTGATAGCACTTAAATACCATAAGATTGTCCTGTTTTTATTTTGGTCACTTGTCAGTTTTCTTTGTTTAATTAAGCTCACTTGTCAGTTTTCTTTGTTTAATTAAGCTCACTTGTCAGTTTTCTTTGTTTAATTAAGCTCACTTCTCAGTTGTCCATGTTTATTTATGCTCACCTGTCAGTTTTCCATGTTTATTTATGTTCACCTGTCAGTTTTCCATGTTTATTTATGCTCACCTATCAGTTTTCCTTGTTTATTTAAGCTCACCTTTCAGTTGTCCATGTTTATTTATGCTTACCTGTCAGTTTTCCATGTTTATTTATGCTCACCTGTCAGTTTTCCATGTTTATTTAAGCTCACCTGTCAGTTTTCCATGTTTATTTATGCTCACCTGTCAGTTTCATCTCCTCGTTCCCTTTATGCATATGAACATCCTCTTGTCAGTCTCGAAAACTTCCAGAATTTATCTACAACATTCATTCTCAAATGATGCATTTCCATCACAGCTCTTCAAGTTATTGTCCATGTTTCACCTCAGAAAAGTGCAGTTACAAAGTAACAGGTTCTGATTATCCTCAAGTTAAGAGAAAAGTTGATACTTTGTTATCAATAATTCATTTGCATTATTCTTTGTGTAGCTGTTTCTCACTTCATCTCTTGCAAACAGCCTCCATTTTAACCAATCAACGATCGATGACACCCACACTCAATAACTCATTGCTGTTTGTCAATCACGTGTTTAAAACGACATTATTTGTCCATCTCCATGTGATTACAATTAATTAAAACAGAAAGGAAACACACAAAAAAGTAAACACTTGACACCGCTCGATTTGAATTTTTAAAAATTCAGAATAATGTTGCTTCTAAGATGCAGCGGTAAACATAACTTTATTCAAAGCCTTTGCCATGTTTGACAGTACCATGCACTTTAGTACAATCAGTATAAGTGAAACAAGATTGATTGATACAATCTTTGGTGTGATCAAACTCAATTAGAGGTACCGCGCGTGCACTGTTAAGATGGACGGCGTCCTTCAATTATGGGAGACCAAAGTCTGAACGGGATTGTCGATAATGAAGGAGACTCGGCTGTATAAAGGGAGTCATTAATAAAACAGCGACGTCATTTCACACCAGTGTCAAAGAAAACGTGTACGGCAAACCGAAGTGCCATGTTCATGATTATTGTGTTTACATGAGCGGAGCTTTGGCACTTTGAGGGCCGATCTGTGGCAAATTCGGGCTTGATATTTATGGCTGCATATTACAAAGCCAATCCGAGGGATGCTTCTTGTTTTTTGTTCATATTTTTCTGTTGGAAAGATTCAAATTCTGAACTTTCAAAGGTTTCCTGTCAGCAACGTTCTCATTTCTTCCCACATGAACGCTGTCTCTTTGTTATTGTCTTTCAGTGAATTATTTGTGAACGCCAATGCAAGACCAGACATTATGAGTTGAGTAAACCAGTACCTTTGTTATAGTAACGTTTCTATGCTGTTGAGAAACATGGACACTTACACTCGAACTACAGAAGAAAATACAAGCTACTGAGAAAAAAGTTTTATCGTAAGATTGGTGGTATCTCTTGCCTTTATCGTTTTACACACACACACATTATATATATATATATGTATATCGTATTGCCTATATCGTATTACATATAAATATATATATATATATATATATATTATCCTTTTGAGTCGAAGACGGCACATAGGGCAGAACCACAATCTCAAAAACAGAAACCTTGCGTGCCAAAGTGGCACATATTGCAGAGATCACTGCTCTAAAATATATGGCGCTGTTTCCATAACAATACTTTTTACAATGACAGCTTGTCAAGCCATCGATCAACCTCCTTAGTCGCCTCTTACGACATGCCTGGAAGGTCACAGTGTCACTATTCTTTACATCCCACATAATGGGGCCCCGGTGACACACGGGAGTATATATATATATATATGGTATTACATGTATCGTATTGCCTATATGGTATGATATTGCCGTATTGAAAGTTTGCAACAGGAAACGAAAGCAATCGGAAGGCATGATGATCTTGTGACTATTGTGAAGAAACGTAAAATAAAATGGTTTGGTCACGTATCTCGATCGTCTGGCCTGGCGAAAATCAATGTGTAATGAACTGTGAAAGGGGGTGACTAAGATAAGTAGACAGAGTAAGAGATGGGAAGATACAATCAAAGAATGGACAGGCCTCGATTTTGGAAAGTCAGAAAGAGTGACTGAAGATAGAGAGAACTGTACAATGTTGACAAAGTCTAACATTCATTATCTTCTCTGTGTATTTTTTTTATCTACCCCTTTCTTTCCCTGTTGGTTTCTAGACAGAGCCTGCCTTGACAAGGGACCCGTAGTTTTTTCGTATGTGTCTACATATAGAATAGATGTTATTGAAATAAGTGTGTTGATATTTGTTGCTCTGTCGTCACTTTTGTGTCTTCTCTTTTCTTGTCACATGTGTTATCTGTTTTAATCACTTCTTAATTTCATGATTGTTAGTTTTCCGAGTTTGTTGGACACTGTTTCATTGCTGCTCATATACCGTTTTGATCAAATGCGCGAGTCATTGTTATTTAAGTAGTTATACAACAGGGATCCTATTATATGGATGTGGTACATGGAGAACAAAATAACGACAGTCACAAAGATACAAATCTTCATTAAAGTATGCTTGCGCAGAATAAAAGGATGAAGATGGCAGGACAAAATCACTAACTTAGAAATATGCGAAAGTACCAGTTAAATACCAGTGTACAAAGGTAGAACAAGACAATGAAGCTGGATAGGACACATACAGTGGAAGCCTTCTGAGAGTATTAAAAGACAGGCCCTTTTTGGAATCCACGGGAGAAGAAACAAAGAGAAAGATCCAGGCATTAATGGAAAAGATTGGTGGAGGGAGAGATGAAGTTGATCGTAAAGATACGGAAGGATCTTAAAAGAATGGTAAGAAACAGTCGACTTGGAAAGTGTTTGTCGAAGACCCATGCTCCACAGAGAGTCCAAGGTGTTTGTTGAAGACCTATGCTCCACAGGGAGCTAAAAGTGTTTGTTGATGACCTATGCTCCACAGGGAACTGAAAGTGTTTGCTGAAGACCTATACTCCACAGGGAGCTGAAAGTGTTTGTTGATGACCTATGCTCCACAGGGAACTGAAAGTGTTTGTTGAAGACCTATGCTCCACGGGAAACTGAAAGTGTTTGTTAAGGACCTATGCGTCACACGAAGTTCAAAAGAAGAAGCATGCTATCCAGGCTCCTGGGTCCACCCTGTCACCGCATTGTTTTACATTCCAAAGATACATAAATATGTTACGTTCGTTGCCCAATAATCCGGTAAAAAAAAGGGCGGTAATTAATCCGGAAAACAGAGTGATAACGGTTATTGGTCTTAGTGTCCACAGAAGAATCGGTTAGGAAAACTTACAGGAAGCTGTAGATAACAATCAAGCTTTGAGAAAAGATAAAACATGTCCATGAAAACAGAAAGACAATAGAAAGACATTTAGACAGACGAGCAGACACTTTTTGCGAAAAGTCAGACAAAAAGATAACAAGAAAAAAAATCGTGACAGACAGTTGATGGGAAGCAATCATGTCAAGTCAGTAGTGTGGTCAAATATTAGTGTCTTATGCTGCAGCCAGCTTTGCTGAACTGCTTCTCACGTGGCTGAGTCTGTCAATATTAAAGAAGGTTGAACAAAAAATAATGAATAGGTATACAGATGGGAGACAATAAAACATTTAGATAAACTGGAAGGTTATTTGATACACAGTTTTGTAAACAGTAAGACAATACGATAAACAGTAAAGTAAAGAGAAATAATTTGATAAACAATCAAGTAAACAGGAATTTAATTCGATAAACAGTCAGAAAAACCGGAAGACAATAAAAAAAAAACAATTAGATAATTAGCTGGACTGTAACAGTGTTGATGTTACTTATCTATCGTGTTTATTTTTAGTCACATCGCATTGATCATAACGTAGCCAACACAATCATCACAGACAATTCTCAGTCATTATACATACTCCAGTTGATTGATCTTTAACTTGGCACGTGAGACATAATCGTGGAAGTACTTCTCTTAGAATTAATGTTCTTTAATTCTGGACATTCAGAGGCTAACGCCGATGGATATTGAAATGTCCACAAGTGCATATTATAAAAATCAATCTCTCTCACAACTTACTTACGACTTTGTTCTCAGAAGCACAACTTCAAGTACACTTAGAAACACTTTCACAACTAAATGTTCTATATGTTCTAAATACTTGTTCTGTCTACTTCTCAACTAATTGTTACTACGCTTACTAACTCTGTGGCTTACTGGTTCTTAGTACCTAACTCTCTTATCTGTTCCTTAGTAATTTCTCAACAAACTTGAAACTACTAACTGTCTAACTAACTACCTTTGGTAGTTCGGCCGAAGCCGGACTAAGCTTACTAGTCAACATTTCTGATTCGTGAATAGCTCTGTCTTCCTCCTAAATAAGATATTAGAATAATATTATTAAGATATTAAATAGATTTAGATAATATGTTAACCAATTAGAGAAACAAAGAAAATAAATGCAGAATTAAACAGCTTTATAAGATGTACAGAAAAGTTGACATACAAATGTGAGGCATGATAACATTTTGACTTGGTTAACACATTTGTTTCTCTGCAAATCAACAAGATATGAATACCTCTAATCATAAATGATATATCCACGTGGGAATGAAAGAAAAGTCACATTTTAACAATCCCTTCATGCATGCTAATTAGATTTGTGGAAACTACTGAAGGAATGAAGGACTTTCTTTTTATTTTCTTCATCAATATTTTTTATTGACATTTTCATTAAAAGATCTCTGCTAATTTAACTTTTCATTCTTATACTATGTTCTGGGAATTGTGTGGTCTAGAGGTAAGATGTCGACCCATGATAAAGGTTCCAGGTTCGGTTCCCACCACAGGCAAATAGGTCAAAAATCGAATCCGTGGTGGCTTCATGACTTACCTTCCCTCGGTCTGTGGGTAGTGAGATCCCATGTCCAGCTCTCTCTGGGTAGTGAGATCCCATGTCCAGCTCTCTCTGGCTAGTGATATCCCATGTCCAGCTCTCTCTGGGTAGTGAGATCCCATGTCCAGCTCTCTCTGGGTAGTGAGATCCCATGTCCAGCTCTCTCTGGCTAGTGAGATCCCATGTCCAGCTCTCTCTGGGTAGTGAGATCCCATGTCCAGCTCTCTCTGGCTAGTGAGATCCCATGTCCAGCTCTCTCTGGGTAGTGAGATCTCATGTCCAGCTCTTTTTGGGTAGTGAGATCCCATGTCTAGTCTTCCCTGGGTAGTGACATCCGATGTCTAGCCCTCTCGGGGTACGGAGATCCAGTGACTAGCCCTCTCTGTGTAGTGAGATACCATGTCTAACCCTCTCTGGGTAGAGAGATCACATGTCCAGCACTCTCTGGCTATTTAGATCTCATGTGTAACACTCTTTGGGTAGTGTGATCCCATGTCTAGTTCTTTCTGGGAAGTGAGATCCCACGTCTAGTCCTCTCTGGGTAGTGAGATCCCATGTCCAGCTCTCTCTGGCTAGTGAGATCCCATGTCCAGCTCTCTCTCTCTCTCTCTCTTTCTTTCTGGGTAGTGATATCCCATGTTCAGCTGTCTGGGTAGTGAGAAACCATGTCCAGCTCTCTCTGGGTAGTGAGATCCGATGTATAACCCTATCTGGGTAGTGAGATCCCATGTTCAGCTCTCTCTGGGTAGTGAGATCCCATGTCCAGCTCTCTCTCTCTGGCTAGTGAGACTCTCTCTGGCTAGTGAGATCCCATGTCCAGCTCTCTCTGGCTAATGAGATCACATGTCCAGCTCTCTCTCTCTCTCTGGCTAGTGAGATCCCATGTTCAGCTCTCTCTGGCTAGTGAGATTCCGTGTCCAGCTCTCTCTGGCTAGTGAGACTCTCTCTCTCTCTCTGGCTAGTGAGATCCCATGTCCAGCTCTCTCTGGCTAATGAGATCCATGTCCAGCTCTCTCTCTCTCTCTCTAGCTAGTGACATCCCATGTCCAGTTCTCTCTGGCTAGTGAGATCCGATGTCCTGCTCTCTCTTTGTAGTGAGATCTAATGTGTTGCCCTCTCTGGGTAGTGAGATCCCATGTCTAGCCCTCTCTGGGTAGTGAGATCCGATGTTTAGTCGTCTCTGGGTAGTGAGATCCCATGTCTAGCCCTCTCTGGGTAGTGAGATCCCATGTCTAGCCCTCTCTGGGTAGTGAGATCCCATGTCTAGCCCTCTCTGGGTAGTGAGATCCGATGTTTAGTCGTCTCTGGGTAGTGAGATCCCAAGTCCAGCTCTCTCTCTCTCTCTCTCTCTTGCTAGTGACATCCCATTTCCAGAAATTATGTTGGTGTTTTGTAGCCAACTTGTTTGTTGTTGTTATCCTGTCTTCTGTTTGAGAACGAACACTGTGGCAATGTTACGACGATTGCCAAGTATTTCAGTTTGTTTCCCATTAGAAGCCTATGTAGAGACAATTCTGACTTATGGACGTGGATCATGGACAGTAGACAAACAAATAAAAGAACGATTAGAGGTCACTGAGATAGGATTTCTCAGAAGAATATTGAGAGCTCTGTGAAGAGCTAAAAAGACCAACAAGGACATTCTCAAAGAGGTCAACACTAAAAAGGGAGATCCTAAAAACATCAGAAAGAAACAATAGGCATTTTTCGTGCATATCATGAGAAGAGGAGGAGAGTTCGAATACTTGGTTACAACTGAAAAAATACTGGGAAAGAGAGACCGTTGACGACAAAAGAAAGAAAATACACGTTAGCTTGGTGCCATGGCATGGAAAACGGTCAACAACAGAATTGATACGATGCACTGTGGATAGAGAGATGTGAAAGAACATGGTCGCCTGCGCCAACCGGTATAGCACATGATGATGCTAGAAACCTCAATCTTCTCAAAACGATACCCCTCACACTTGATGAACAAATCCACACCGGATCTCTCAGCTAAATTAATATTCCGCAAATAATCGCCTTTAAAAGACAAGTCTCATTCCTACAAGAATTACTGCCCGGAATATCGTGACGACAAGAACAATTTCCCAAGAATTCATCATCGCCAATCGACCTGGTCATTAGACCGCTCCAGGATCCGGCGACAAATCAAAACTTAAGCTAGTGTTGGCTGGTATATGTCGCACGTACACGAAACAAAACTGAAGAAATCTCCACTTTCAAACATCCGCAAATGATGTATCACCGGTAATTACAGCTCGGATGTGTCATGTGTTTATGGATGGTCGAAACCCTGAAAACATAAACAGAAGCCATAAATGTGCACTTAATAAGCAAATATCATTTCTATTTTTCTGCTTTCCATCTTTGATTACTTTTTTTGTGTGTGTCGACCTGGAGGCAGGGAAAACGATTATTGCCGAATCAAGCGTTTCTGGGCCATAGTTAAATTGTTTCTTGTATATTCCAGTTGAGCCTTCATGGGCAGAACTGCCCTCACAGCCAGCACAAAACTAAACCTTCTTCTTTCTTTCTTCTTCTACCCCTGTGGAACATAGGTCTTCAACAAAGTCTTTCCAAGTCGTTCTGTTTTTTGTCATTCTTTTAAGATCATTCCATGTCCTCCCCATCATCTTCATCTCTACTTCTATCTGTCTTCTCCAAGAATTCCTTGGTCTTCCTCTTTGTCTTTTCCCTTGGACATTCCAAAAAAGGGTCTGTTGTGTAATACTCTCAGTTCGCTTCCGTAGTGTGTGTCCTATCCAGCGCGACCGTCTTCGCTGTATCTCTTTATCCACTGGTATTTGACTGGTACATCTTTATAATTCTATGTTAGTGATTTTTTTTTTTTCAGTTTTTTTTCGGTATATTTTTTTTTACAGTATGGGATAGCCAGTCCCATGCCCAACCCTCCTTACTCGCCTCTTACGAACATGCCTGGTAGGGTACAGCGCCGCTATTCTTTACTCCCCTTTCGGGCCCTGGCAGCGCACGGGTGGTTTCTGGGCCTTAGTTAAATTGTTTCTTGTATATTCCAGTTGAGCCTTCCTGGGCAGAACTGCCCTCATAACCAACACAAAACTAAACCTTCGTTAAGTATATTTGTATCGTTGTCGGGCACTGGCTGGTCTAGAGGTAACACGTCGGCCTCCAGATAAGAAGGTTCTGGTCTTGACACCCACCAGAGACGGTGAGAAATTTTCAGAAATTGAATTCTTGATTTCTTTGTGGCTTTACCCTCCCTTGGTCGCTGGTTAGTGAGATTCGATGTCTAGCCGTATCGGAAAAACACGAAAACCAGGGGGTCCCGTATGCACTCGCACACGTTAAAAAACTCTTGGCGGTTAAAAATAGAAAATTTTTGCTCAAAAATGGCCGCTCTTGGGGCAAACATTGTAGGGCAAATATACTCATCCATGATGTCAAGTACTGATAGCAGGTGCTGTCCTGTCAAGTAATGAGAGCAGGTGTTGTCCTGTCAAGTAATGAGAGCAGGTGTTGTCCTGTCTAATAATGAGAGCAGGTGCTGTCCTGTCAATTAATGAGAGCAGATGCTGTCCTGTTAAGCAATGAGAGCAGGTGCTGTCTCGTGGGTGCACGTTATCGATATAACAAACATGGGTTAATCTCTGCCTAACCCTTTCACATCTATGCAGCTGGAAAAAAGGTACCTTACTCAATAAGTTGTAATTAACAGTGAAGAGGAGCATTGGCCTCCCCATACCAAAGTATTGTGTCCTAATCTGTGAAGTTTAATACTTCCCTCCAGACAGACACAATTTAACACCAACATCTCATTAAACACAGCCAGACAAATCATAAACTCCAACAATAGAGAAGATTGGCTGAATGGATTAACCAAAGAGGGAAAACAGGAAGATATCTTTTTAAATACATGTCAAGGTCAAACCCCCAAGCTAAACATTAAAACCTAACAGGAATAGTCGAAACAAACATAATCATATTGAGAACTAGCCTAGTACCACTGAACAACCACATCAATAGAATACAACGACAGTCATGTACCACTGAACAACCACATCAATAGAATACAACGACGATCATGTACCACTGAACAACCACATCAATAGAATACAACGACAGTCATGTACCACTGAACAATCACATCAATAGAATACAACGACAGTCATGTACCACTGAACAATCACATCAATAGAATACAACGACAGTCATGTACCACTGAACAACCACATCAATAGAATACAACGACAGTCATGTACCACTGAACAACCACATCAATAGAATACAACGACAGTCATGTACCACTGAACAACCACATCAATAGAATACAACGACAGTCATGTACCACTGAACAACCACATCAATAGAATACAACGACAGTCATGTACCACTGAACAACCACATCAATAGAATACAACGACAGTCATGTACCACTGAACAATCACATCAATAGAATACAACGACAGTCATGTACCACTGAACAATCACATCAATAGAATACATCGGCAGTCATGTACCACTGAACAACCACATCAATAGAATACAACGACAGTCATGTACCACTGAACAACCACATCAATAGAATACAACGACAGTCATGTACCACTGAACATCCACATCAATAGAATACAGCGACAGTCATGTACCACTGAACATCCACATCAATAGAATACAACGGCAGTCATGTACCACTGAACATCCACATCAATAGAATACAACGGCAGTCATGTACCACTGAACATCCACATCAATAGAATACAACGACAGTCATGTACCACTGAACATCCACATCAATAGAATACAACGACGGTAATGTACCACTGAACAACCATATCAATAGAATACAACGACAGTCATGTACCACTGAACAAGCACATCAATAGAATACAACGACAGGCATGTACCACTGAACAAGCACATCAATAGAATACAACGGCAGTCATGTACCACTGAACAATCACATCAATAGAATACAACGGCAGTCATGTACCACTGAACAATCACATCAATAGAATACAACGGCAGTCATGTACCACTGAACAATCACATCAATAGAATACAACGGCAGTCATGTACCACTGAACAACCACATCAATAGAATACAACGGCAGTCATGTACCACTGAACAATCACATCAATAGAATACAACGGCAGTCATGTACCACTGAACAATCACATCAATAGAATACAACGGCAGTCATGTACCACTGAACAATCACATCAATAGAATACATCGGCAGTCATGTACCACTGAACAATCACATCAATAGAATACAACGGCAGTCATGTACCACTGAACAATCACATCAATAGAATACATCGGCAGTCATGTACCACTGAACAATCACATCAATAGAATACATCGGCAGTCATGTACCACTGAACAATCACATCAATAGAATACAACGGCAGTCATGTACCACTGAACAAGCACATCAATAGAATACATCGGCAGTCATGTACCACTGAACAATCACATCAATAGAATACAATGAAACTGAACTCCAGCATGTCCACTCTGTGAACATTCACATGAAAACAGCGGGGTCCACCTTGTTGTTACCCGAGGCCCAACTGAGCGTACTTCAAGGGAGGCCATCATATAGATCTATGTGTATCATCCCCACGTTAATTTCATTATTGGGCAGATCTAATTATTTTCCTGATGAGGTCTTTGCAAACGCAGTTTGAATCTGAATTATAACTTGTAACATTTGTAACTTGTAACTTGTAAAATTTGTAACTTGTAACATTTGTAACTTGTGACATTTGTAACTTGTAACATTTATAACTTGTAACTTGTAACATTTCCTGAAGCAGGAAATACATTGTTACAGAATACAGGACCCATAAGATAAAAATATAGACAAAAATATAGACAAAAATGATACGGTTAAAGCTTTATGTAATTAATCGACGACACAAACTTCAACGATGTTTCGGCTCAATATGCCTTCAGCAGGAACAACAAACACACACACACAGATATGTAAGTAAATAAAATTAGCCCTATATTGATAACTATTAATGTTTCTGTGTGTGTGTGTGTGTGTGTGTGTGCGTTCTTTATTGTTCCTGCTGAAGGCCTATGGTGCCGAAACGTCGATCAAACTTGTATCGTCCATTATATACGTCAAGCTTTAACTATATCATTTATTAAATTGTTCTTTTACAATGTGCTTTACTACAGCTTCGTATGTTTGTGCATGTCAATGTCTTGACCCCTTACAGAATACAAACTATTCGGAATCTAACGGGATCTACATATCCTGCAGAAAAGATGGACTTGTCTTTCACAACAACACAAATCACACATTTCAAATCAACACAATTTCAACATTTTATTATTGGTTGAAAACCCTATCATTGAAACATTAGAAGTTGGTGGCGGACCACACAAAAGAGTTTTGAGGGCCACAATTGGCCCTCAGGCTGTTGTCTGGACCAGGCTGCAGTAGAAGATAACCCGCTTGACTGTCCAAAGCTCAGCCTTATCAGAGCAACTCTGCATCCTCAAAACCTGGATAAATGGAATCTATCTATCTATTGACCTTTCGAGCCGTAACCGGCCCATAGGGCGTAGACCAAGATACACCTTCTCCTATATGAATTTTTGTTCTAGCAGTTTTCTTTTAAAGATATTTTATCAAATCTCGCCATTTGTCTCTGTTCTGTGCAAGCAGTTCTATCTCATTGAGGGAGCCGATTCCTGCTTCTCTTGCCTCTCTCATCAATGTTCTTCTCAGTGTCTCCCTGGGTCTTCCTCTTTTTTTCTTTTACCTGTTGTTTCCCATATGAGGGCTTGCTTTGCTATTCGATTATTATCTCTTCTCATCACATGTCCAACGTATGACCATCGTCTTTTCTTTATTACTGAAGATATTAGTGGTTGATTGGCGATTTCTCTAATTTCCTCGTTTGTTTTGAATTCGTTCCATTCTATACCAAGTATTTTCCTTAGACATTTATTTTCGAATGCGTTCAACTTTGTTTCTATATCTCTTGTTGTTTTCCAGCTTTCACACGCATACGTAAGGGTTGATAGTACATTTGATTTGAATAGCCTAAGTTTTGTGTTTGTGCTAATGAGTTTTGATTTCCACAACTTTTCAAGGCTTCTGAAAGACATTGCTGCTTTAGCCAGTCTGATTCTAATTTCTTTGCTCGTATCCCCTTCTCGATCAATGTGACTTCCAAGATAGATGAAGTGATCGATCTCTTCTTCTACTGGTTGATAAATGGAATACCTTGTTCGAAATTACAAGCCAACTCCAAAATAAATACCAGATATCATAACATGGCGTTGGGCCGAAGGGCATCAGCTCTCACAATTGTGGATCAAATAATAACAATATTAGCAAGACCTCGTTACACACATTGCGGAAATTAAACAACACGTCCATTTGCTTAGATAAATATTTAATTTCCTTTAGCACGTCTTTGCGCCTCTCACTTTCTGTCTTTCCACGTTACCATTTCATATTTGGTGTCCGTCCTTTCATTTCCGCCTTAATGATTTTGTTTTCTTACGTAGTGTTTCTGCCAAAGAATAAGTAATCTTGTTTTCATGTTATTTTATATCTTCATTCCATTTATAATTATTTTCTTAGCTGTTTTTTTCCACGTAAAAATGCTCCATGATAAAAGTGTTGGTAGTTGTAAATAGGTTACGTTTACTTTCTCTTCAGACTTGTAACACATATCATGATCATTGTTACAGTTGATATCCTTCTTAATTTCTCTCTGTCTGTCTTCCTTTTTCTCCTTTTCAAATGTAATCTTTCTGCCACCCCGTTTACTCTTTCCCTTCTGTGTTTTCTTCCTTTTCCCAACTCATTCTCATATTCTCCTCAATGTGTTCTCGCACTCATTTCCCAACTCATTCTCATATTCACCCCTACGTGTTCTCGCACTCATTTCTCGGCGGATCTTCCTCTCTCTCTACTTTATTCTATTTTTCTCTCCCTCGCTCATCTCTTGATATCTCTATATTTTTGATTGTATGTTTGTTTGTTTGTATGTTTGCTTGTTTCTTGTTGGGATCACCGTCACTGCACACCGGACAAACCCATAGGTGCCCCCATATCCAAATAGTGAAACTAGAAAATATAAATTTCAATTTTCTTCTGCGATCATGACGTCACTCAGACTAGGAATCCGGACTCTCTTATGAAGTCAGCTGTCTGTTTAAGTGATTCGGTTGCCCTGTATAGTTTCTCTTCCAGGGAGGTGGGTGTGGACCACATTGTCCTTCTCAGGTCTGTGTACTGGGGGCAATCCTGTAGAACATGTTTTGTTGTCATGTTATCCAGTGGACAGTGGCATTGGCTGGTAGTTTATATTTTGAGTTTGGTGAACATGTGGTTTCTCATTCTGTTGTGGCCAGTGCGTAGGCGAAGTATGATGACTTGATCCCTCCTTGATAGTTGGAGGTATCCGTCCCTCTCGTTATACTTTGGATGTTTTTGTTTCCATTTTTCATGATACTGGCCTTTGATGATGGATTTGGCTTCATCATAGCTGACCAGATGGTTCTCTTGTGGTAATCTTCCTCCATCTTTAGCTAATTTGTCTGCGTATTCGTTTCCATTTATATTACAGTATGATGGTATCCACTAGATGACCACTCTCTGGAAGTTATTGCACAGTCGGTCTAGGGTTGTTCTCAAGTCATCTAGCTCACAGTTCCTGTGGGTTTTTAGAGCTGATAGTACTGACAATGCATCAGTCCGTATCACCAATTTCTTGTGCATGTTATTTTTGTGCTGGATAGCCAGTTTTGCAGCGCCTTTGAGGGCCTCAGTTTCTGCTTTATAGTTGTTTGAGAATTCCCCAGTAGCTATTGACTTGGTGATCTCTTCCTGGTTATTCAGCCTCAAGAACACACCTCCTCCTCCATTTCTGGTGGAGTTTGTAGCAGAGCCATCTGTGTATATGTGTGACCAGGAGTCCTGTGGGTAGTTGTCGTTTGTATGTTTTTATACAATTCGTTTTCTCTCTGTGTCTGTTTGGGTGCCTTTTTCATGATTCCTATTATGTCTTCCTTAGGTTCTGGTATTTTGTGTTTCCCATGAGGAGTCATATCAGATGGGCCTATTGGTTTCGGCATTGTTTGGGACAGTACTGGATCAATAGTTGCCAGTTCTTTGGAGATTGCAGCCAAGTTTCTCCTCTTTAGTCTTCCTTTTCCGAAACCAGTTATTCTTTGGTGCATTGGGTGGCTAGGGAGCCTTTTATATTTCTTCGCTTGTTGCATTACTTTAGTTTTCCGTCTGTCTTCTAAGGGTTGTAAACCTGTTACTGTTTCTAGAGTCTCGATAGGTGTAGATTTCATAGCACCAGTGATGATACGGGCAGCCTGGTTTTATGTTCTGTTAATTTTACTAATCTGTGATTTGGAAGCTGTAGCCCAGGCAGTGACTCCATACTCTAGGACTGGTCTTACTCTTCCTACGTATAGTCGTTTCAAGATATTGCTGTCTGCTATCCAGTCCGTTCCTGCCAATTTCTTCATAATATCTGTTCGTTTTCTGGCTCTTTTGTTTGCTTTGTCTATCTGATTTATCCATGTCATTCTGCGATCCATGGTGACGCCAAGATATGTTGAGTTTTGGTCAATAGGAAGTGTATGGTCTTTTATCTTCAATTGAATTGAAAGTAGAATCATGACATACATTCACGAACTCCATAGCACGGCCTGGGATCCACGTTGTGGGTATATTTATGGCCTACTTTTTAGAATTGCAACTGTCTAGGATTCTTTGACGTGCGCGACTGCACACGGGACCTCCTGTTTGTTGCCGTTATCCGAGAGGGTTACATCGGATCTCACTAACCAAGAGATAAGGGGAGGGTAATGTTATAAAAAATACAACTGATTTATTTCTTCCTTTTTTTGACAAATGACGTCACCGCTTCTGGTGGACTTTGAACCTGGATCGTTCCTGTCCTGATGCCTACGTGAGAAGACTACCCAGCCCCCAGTCTCTATGTGTATCCCTCTCTGCCTCAACTTCCAGTATTTGCTTCCTCCTTTATCAGATTTCTTTCATTCCTCAATGGAAGTTCTTCTTCCTCCTTTGTTCAGGCTTCTGTCATTCCTCAATGAAAGTCTTGCTTCCTCCTTTGTTCAGGCTTCTGTCATTCCTCAGTGAAAGTCTTGCTTCCTCCTTTGTTCAGGCTTCTGTCATTCCTCAATGAAAGTCTTGCTTCCTCCTTTGTTCAGGCTTCTGTCATTCCTCAATGAAAGTCTTGCTTCCTCCTTTGTTCAGCTTTCTCTCATTCCTTATTGGAAGTCCTGTGGATGGCTGTTCGCCTGGCCCGTGATACTGGTCACAGCCGTTTACTAATGCTATTTTAGTAGTCTGTAAATTTTCCCAGTTCTGAAACATAAAGTGAGTAGAATGTTGCTAATGTACATCAAAAATTATCCCAGTTGAGGTTAAAACTTCAATTGCTACAATATGTGTGGTTAAGTTAAAGTTATTTACCGTGCTTGCTGTTTAACATTTAAAATGCTGTTTTGTGTGACTGGACTATCAAAAATAGCATCTGTTTAAGTCATGAAACGATATTTTATAGCGACATATAGCAAATCATAGACAAGACAGTGTTTATGACTGGAGTAAGACATTTCAGAGCACGGAATGGTTTTATGAAGTGAAAAAACCTGACAGGAAAAAGGTGATTGTGGCCGTGCCACGTACTAACATAGCCGCATATGACAGTTCTAGAAATGTTGACATCAGACACACTATTGGCAATGTTGACACCAGACACGTTATTGGCAAAGTTGACATCAGACACACTATTGGCAATGTTGACACCAGACACGTTATTGGCAAAGTTGACATCAGACACACTATTGGCAACGTTGACATCAGACACACTATTGGCAATGTTGACACCAGACACGTTATTGGCAAAGTTGACACCAGACACGTTATTGGCAAAGTTGACATCAGACACGTTATTGGCAAAGTTGACATCAGACACACTATTGGCAACGTTGACATCAGACACACTATTGGAAACGTTGACATCAGACACACTATTGACAATGTTGACATCAGACACACTATTGGCAATGTTGACATCAGACACACTATTGGCAACGTTGACATCAGACACACTATTGGCAATGTTGACATCAGACACACTATTGGCAATGTTGACATCAGACACACTATTGGCAATGTTGACATCAGACACACTATTGGCAATGTTGACATCAGACACACTATTGGCAATGTTGACATCAGACACACTATTGGCAATATTGACATCAGACACACTATTGGCAACGTTGACATCAGACACACTATTGGCAATGTTGACATCAGACACACTATTGGCAATGTTGACATAAGACACGTTATTGGCAACATTGACACCAGACACGTTATTGACAACGTTGACATCAGACACACTATTGACAATGTTGACATCAGACACACTATTGGCAATGTTGACATCAGACACACTATTGGCAATGTTGACATCAGACACGTTATTGGCAACGTTGACATCAGACACACTATTGGCAACGTTGACATCAGACACACTATTGGCAATGTTGACATCAGACACACTATTGGCAATGTTGACAGCAGACACGTTATTGGCAACATTGACACCAGACACGTTATTGGCAACGTTGACATCAGACACACTATTGACAATGTTGACATCAGACACACTATTGGCAATGTTGACATCAGACACACTATTGGCAATGTTGACATCAGACACGTTATTGGCAACGTTGACATCAGACACACTATTGGCAATGTTGACATCAGACACACTATTGGCAATGTTGACATCAGACACACTATTGGCAATGTTGACACCAGACACACTATTGACAATGTTGACATTCAGACACCCTATTGACAAAGTTGACATTCAGACACTCTATTGACAATGTTGACATTCAGACACTGTATTGGCAATGTTAACATTCAGAATACTCTATTGGCAATGTTATCATTCAGACACTCTTTTGACAATGTTGACATTCAGACACTATATTGGCAATGTTAACATTCAGACACTCTATTGGCAATGTTAACATTCAGACACTCTATTGGCAATGTCAACATTCAGACACTCTATTGACAATGTTGACATTCAGACGCTCTATTGACACTGTTGACATTCAGACACTCTATTGGCAATGTTGATATTCAGACACTCTATTGACAATGTTGACATTTAGACACTATTTCCAGTGTTAAAATTCACACACTCTATTGACAATGTTGACATTTAGACACTCTATTGACCATGTTGGCATTGAGCCACTCTACTCACAATGTTTACATTGAGACACTCTATTGACAATATTGACATTGAGACACTCTATTGACAATGTTGACATTTAGACACTCTATTGGAAATGTTGACATTAAGACAATCTAATGTCAATGTTGACATCAGACACTCTATTGGCAATGTTGACATCAGACACGTTATTGATAATGTTGATATCAGACACTCTATTAGCAATGTTGACATGAATACACTATTGGCAATGTTCACATCAGACACTCTATTGGCAATGTTGACATCAGACACGTTATTGATAATGTTGATATCAGACACTCTATTGGCAATGTTGACATCAGAAACGTTATTGATAATGTTGATATCAGACACTCTATTGGCAATGTTGACATCAGACACGTTATTGATAATGTTGATATCAGACACTCTATTAGCAATGTTGACATGAATACACTATTGGCAATGTTCACGTCAGACACTCTATTGACAATGTTGAAATCAGACACTCTATTGACAATGTTGAAATCAGACACTCTATTGACAATGTTGAAATCAGACACACTATTGACAATGTTGAAATCAGACACGTTATTGATAATGTTGATATCAGACACTCTATTGGCAATGTTGACATCAGACACGTTATTGATAATGTTGATATCAGACACTCTATTGGCAATGTTGACATCAGACACGTTATTGATAATGTTGATATCAGACACTCTATTAGCAATGTTGACATGAATACACTATTGGCAATGTTCACGTCAGACACTCTATTGACAATGTTGAAATCAGACACTCTATTGACAATGTTGAAATCAGACACTCTATTGACAATGTTGAAATCAGACACACTATTGACAATGTTGAAATCAGACACACTATTGACAATGTTGAAATCAGACACACTATTGACAATGTTGAAATCAGACACTCTATTGACAATGTTGAAATCAGACACTCTATTGACAATGTTGAAATCAGACACTCTATTGACAATGTTGAAATCAGACACTCTATTGACAATGTTGAAATCAGACACTCTATTGACAATGTTGAAATCAGACACACTATTGACAATGTTGAAATCAGACACACTATTGACAATGTAGATATCAGACACTCTATTGACAATGTTGAAATCAGACACACTATTGACAATGTTGAAATCAGACACACTATTGACAATGTTGAAATCAGACACACTATTGACAATGTTGAAATCAGACACACTATTGACAATGTTGAAATCAGACACTCTATTGACAATGTTGAAATCAGACACTCTATTGACAATGTTGAAATCAGACACTCTATTGACAATGTTGAAATCAGACACTCTATTGACAATGTTGAAATCAGACACTCTATTGACAATGTTGAAATCAGACACTCTATTGACAATGTTGAAATCAGACACTCTATTGACAATGTTGAAATCAGACACTCTATTGACAATGTTGAAATCAGACACTCTATTGACAATGTTGAAATCAGACACTCTATCTTGCCTTAGTCTGTACTCTTCTCCACCTTACAGGTACAGCACATCTACACTATTCTCTTATTAAAGAGTCAGGTAAATGAAATCACAGATCTTTTTAAGATATTAATTGTTAGAAAATTCACATTATTTATGAAAATATGTGAACCGATCAAAACATAGCTCTTTTGTTTAAATTTGCCAATAAATCAACTGGGATCGATAGAGAAAGGGGAATAAATAATCGAGATGGAACAACTCGGAAACTATTTGTACTAGTCAATGAACAAATTAACAGACGATTGTAAGCCTCAGTGATGGGATTTCTCAAAAGAATGTTGTTCCATGAACAGCTAAAAATATCAAGGAGTACATTCTCAAAGAGACCACCCAAAAAGGAAGCTCCTAAGAAACATCAGAAAAATACAATCAACATTTTTCGAGCACATCAAGAGAAGAGAAAAGCTAGGATTCTTGGTTACAACTAGCAAATAACAGGGAAAGAGATATCGCGGACGACAAAGAGAGAAGATACTGGATAGCTTGGTGACATGGCACGGAAAATGTCAACAATGTAGTTAGTGAACTGGACTACAAAGGACAATAGGTAGGGTTCAATTCCAATCGACGGCTTCCGGTTCACCCAGTCTTTAATGGGTACCGGATTTTTTTTTCTGGGAAAGTAAAGTGGCATGGGCGTAATACCACCACATTACCCAAAAAATTATGTGCCGAAGGTCTGTAAAATGTATGGTCACTAACACCATATTCCCTATACGCCACTTGGTGTGACGGGGGCTCTTTACTTTTTTACTTGTTACTGTGGATAGAGGATTGTGGAAGGACATGATCGCCTACGGCAACTAATATGGCACATGACAATGATGACTATTTCGACGCTGCTATCGTCGATGCATTAAATATGATAATGTTATTGTCACTGACATTTTTCATTTTTCGGGCACATCATGAGAAGTGGAAAGTTGGAATACTTGGTTACAACTGACAAAATAAAAGGAAAGAGAGATCGCGGACGACAAAGAGAGAAAATACTGGATAGCTTGGTGTCATGGCATGGAAAACAGTCAACAACAGAACTGATACGATGCACTGTGGATAGAAGATTGTGGAGGGACATGATCGCCTACGCCAACCGGCAGGGTACATGATGATGATTGTCACTGATGGGAGATCGTAGTTGAACATACACATCACGCAGCGCTGTCGTCTGAGAGAAATCCTAGATTGGAAAGCAGAGAAAGGGAGAAAGATCCGCCGTTTGAGAGGACACGTTATTTCATGTCTGAGCTACATCATCTACGATGTGAGCACACACAATCAATCATCCACGAACGAGAAGAAGCATTTTCGGGTAATGATTGTTCGTGATTCGTCAGACCAGGAAGATTTACAGCCAGAAAGGGAAGATTTATGGACGGCTGTAAGAAATGCTGCCATTGATTGACCATCCAGAGCAATCTCTCTCCATGTTTTCTCAAACTTTAGTCCATCTTATTTTGTATAAACTCACTTCCACTGCATAAACCCACTATCATTACATAAACTCAGTGCCATTACATAAACTCACTTCCACTGCATAAACCCACTATCATTACATAAACTCAGTGCCATTACATAAACTCACTTCCACTGCATAAACCCACTATCATTACATAAACTCAGTGCCATTACATAAACTCACTTCCACTGCATAAACCCACTATCATTACATAAACTCAGTGCCATTACATAAACCCACTATCATTACATAAACTCAGTGCCATTACATAAACCCACTATCATTATATAAACTCACTGCCATTACATAAACCAACTATCATTATATAAACTCACTGCCATTACATAAACCAACTATCATTATATAAACTCACTGCCATTACATAAACCCACTATCATTATATAAACTCACTGCCATTACATAAACCAACTATCATTACATAAACTCAGTGCCATTACATAAACCCACTATCATTATATAAACTCACTGCCATTACATAAACCAACTATCATTATATAAACTCACTGCCATTACATAAACCAACTATCATTATATAAACCCACTACCATTACATAAACTCAATGCCATTACATAAACCCACTATCATTACATAAACTCACTGCCATTACATAAACCAACTATCATTATATAAACTCACTGCCATTACATAAACCAACTATCATTACATAAACGCAGTTCCATTACATAAACTCAGTGCCAGTACATAAACTCAGTGACAATACCTAAACTCAGTGCAATTACATAAACTCAGTGCCATTACATAAACTCAGTGCCATTACATAAACTCAGTGCCATTACATAAACACACTGTCATTACATAAACTCACTGTCAATACATAAACTCAGTGTCATTACATAAACTCACTACCATTACATTAACCCAGTGCCATTACATAAACTGAGTGCCATTACATAAACTCACTGCCATTACATAAACTCAGTGTCATTACATAAAATGAGTGCCATTACATAAACTCACTGCCATCACATAACTCAGTGCCATTACATAAACACACTGTCATCACATAAATTCACTACCAGTTCATGAACTCACTCTCAAATCCTCCATAAACTCAGTTTATTAAATTGAATAGCTGTATAACTTATGCATATGTTGTGCCGCCTCGACAGGCGATTGGTAGCAAGCAATCGTGATAACGTTGGTAGTTTGGTAAAACATTAGTGTCTTATGTTGGTTGCTGCTTTGCCAAACAGCTTCTCTCGTGGTTGAATCTGCCAATATTGTACAGACAAATTCAACAGCAGAACGAACATGACGCATTCCTGGTGTCCAGCCTCGTCTCCTTTCTCAAGCGCCGTTTGTCTTCTGAATTTTATATCAGCACTTCCTCGAAACTGGCTGTGTCGTTTATCATTTTTGTTCTCCATGTGCTACGATCTGCAGCCAGATCTTGCAACTTTCTTTCACTGATAGAGAATTCACTCATGAAAGTCCTGTAAACACCCGTATATCTCAGGGTTAGTCTACCCTTCGGTATCATTCCGAGCCTAAATTCTCCATGACATATTTTTTTGGGGGGACACTGTTGCTTTCCAATCTTCCTATATGATCAAGTCTTCGACTGCATTGACTCTACGATTGTATCGACTACCTCCCATCTACAAAACAGCATCCGTCAGGTTCCATCTTGCAAATGTGGACGAAAAAACATAGACTCTGTTATTTGTATCTTTAGGTGCTAATGATGACAATCTTTATCTTTTACTTCAGGAACCACTAGCGACAATCTTTATCTTTTACTTTAGGAACCTAGCAACAATCTTTATCTTTTACTACAGGAACCACTACCGACAATCTTTATCTTTTACTACAGGAACCACTAGCGACAATCTTTATCTTTTACTTCAGGAACCACTACCGACAATCTTTATCTTTTACTACAGGAACCACTAGCGACAATCTTTATCTTTTACTTCAGGAACCACTAGCGACAATCTTTATCTTTTACTTCAGGAACCACTAGCGACAATCTTTATCTTTTACTTCAGGAACCACTAGCGACAATCTTTATCTTTTACTTCAGGAACCATTAGCGACAATCTTTATCTTTTACTTCAGGAACCACTAGCGACAATCTTTATCTTTTACTTCAGGAACCACTAGCGACAATCTTTATCTTTTACTTCAGGAACCACTAGCGATATTCTGTATCTTTTTTCTTTAGGACAAATTTTTATTTCTTCTTAGAAACCACTAGTTATAATCTTTATCTTTAGAAACCACTAAATGTAATCTTTATCTTTAGCAACCACTAGTTATAATCTTTATCTTTAGAAACCACTAGTTTTAGTCTTTATTTTTGGGAACCACTAAATATAATCTTTATCTTTAGAAACCACTAAATATAATCTTTATCTTTGGGAACCACTAGTTATAATCTTTATCTTTAGAAACCACTAGTTATAATCTTTATCTTTGGGAACCACTAGTTATAATCTTTATCTTTAGAAACCACTAGTTATAATCTTTATCTTTGGGAACCACTAGTTATAATCTTTATCTTTAGAAACCACTAGTTATAATCTTTATCTTTGGGAACCACTAGTTATAATCTTTATCTTTAGGAACCACTAGTTATAATCTTTATCTTTAGGAACCACTAGTTATAATCTTTATCTTTGGGAACCACTAGTTATAATCTTTATCTTTAGAAACCACTAGTTATAATCTTTATCTTTGGGAACCACTAGTTATAATCTTTATCTTTAGAAATTACTAGTTATAATCTTTATCTTTAGGAACAACTAGTTATAATCTTTATCTTTAGAAACCGCTAGTTATAATCTTTATCTTTAGAAACCACTAGTTATAATCTTTATCTTTGGGAACCACTAGTTATAATCTTTATCTTTAGAAATTACTAGTTATAATCTTTATCTTTAGGAACAACTAGTTATAATCTTTATCTTTAGAAACCGCTAGTTATAATCTTTATCTTTAGGAACCACTAGTTATAATCTTTATCTTTAGAAACCACTCCCAGTTTACACCCATATGTGCTCGGCCACCTATCCAGAAATGTTCGGAGATTTCTGTTTAGTGTCGCCTCAAGCATCGAACCTCAGATGCGAAGCGACATTCCTCACCTTCCCAGGGTAATACCCTGGTACCCATTTCTGCCAACGGCTGGGTCGACCGTGGGGGTATTTTTTTTTCCAACCACGAGTACAACTCACACTGCTCCCAGCGGGAATCGAACACGGGTTGTCCGAACGTCGGTGGTCCAGTCGGGTGGTTTTCCCAACTAGGCTACCGAGGCCCCCTGTCTCGTAATGAACTCGTAATTAAAGTCCAGTAACTGTCTCGCATCGGTTAATCTTATTTGTTTTCATCACACTCGATTTAGCTTTAATTGCTGTACCTGCATCCAAAATGTTCAATTTGTTGATTTAGACCGAACATTTTCACATAATTAACGATAAAGAGGTCGGTTAGACCGTACATTTTCACATAATTAACGATAAAGAGGTCGGTTAGACAGTACATTTTCACATTATTAACGATAAAGAGGTCGGTTAGACAGTACATTTTCACATAATTAACGATAAAGAGGTCGGTTTGATCCTGATCGACAGCTTTCAGGTTCAACCAGCCTTAAATGGTTACCGCATTTTTCTGGGAAAGAAAGACGGCACTGGCGTAACACTGACCATATTACTCAAAGTATAAAATGCCGAAAGTCAGTAAAAATGCTTGGACACTAACATCATGTTCCCTATACGCCACCACGTGACGCCTTATTATAGTCAAGATGTGTACGCCGGCGTCTGTCCGCTTCAGTCCAGCTGTAAATTTTGGTCACAATTCATAATCGCTGAAAGTAAATAATTCAGACTGGGCAGGGAGTGCCGCAGGTGAGCTCGCGGGAGTACCGATGTCGTGATAAGGGAATCCATCGACATTGTTGTGTCACCTCAGGACACTGTCATCTGCACCGATGGTCCTGTGTCCCGCGGTTAAAGCAGCGGTTGGGGTTGTGTGGCATACCAACATGGTAGAGAAGCGGCTAGGGAATCTGGCAAGTGTAGCATGACGGTGTCCAGCATGAGAATGGAGATAGAAAAGCAGCAACGGCGGTGATAACATGGTTGGCTACACAGAACGTGGATCACGCCGTCTTGGTGACTGACTCGCATGGTTGGTTACACAGAACGTGGATCACGCAGTCTTGGTGACTGACTCGCATGGTTGGTTACACAGAACGTGGATCACGCCGTCTTGGTGACTGACTCGCTTGGTTGGTTACACAGAACGTGGATCACGCCGTCTTGGTGACTGACTCGCATGGTTGGTTACACAGAACGTGGATCACGCCGTCTTGGTGACTGACTCGCATGGTTGGTTACACAGAACGTGGATCACCCAGTCTTGGTGACTGACTCGCATGGTTGGTTACACAGAACGTGGATCACGCAGTCTTGGTGACTGACTAGTATGCTACAGAAGATGTGGCAGACTGTGTCTGCGGCAGGAGTCGGTGCAGGACTTGGATGGCTCTAGCCGCGTTAACCTGGGCGTACTGCCCAGGGCATGCTGGTGTACACGGCAATGAAATAGCCGATAAACTCGCTGGCAGCTCTAGCACTAAGTATGCCCTTACTCTGGACAAGGTGCACATTTCCAAGTGGTAATTATAACATGGTATTGAGCAGCTAGACTAACACAAAGACAAGACAAGCTACAACGTTTCGACAAAAGCCTTCATCAGGAATAGCAAACAAACTGCGCACATTAAACACTTGTCTGCAGTCTATTAATCATTTGACCAGACTTTACGTAAAACTTGGGAAACTATCTATTCCGCTATGTTTTAGAGCTATGCCGATGTGTTTTCTGGCTTGGATTTGTTAGTTTAATATGTATAGTTTCCTTTTTATACCCGATGAAAGCTTATGCCGAAATGCTGTATTGTGTCTTGTCTTTCTGTTAGTCTAAGCTGCTCATTACAACTTTATTTTATGTTTTCTGCAGCTATTGTCGCGGCCCCGCATAGTAATTTATGTTTTTTTTATATATTTGATATATGTGGTTATCTCCTAAAAGTAATTATTCCTGAATATACATCCGCATCAGCTAGGTCTAGGGCCATGTTTTAATGTCAGAGACTAACATCAATATCAAGGAGTGAAGAAATTATGGGATAACTTGAGAGACGCCATTGTGATCTGTAGCAGATAGCGCCAGGAGACAAGTCAGATAACAGGGGAAGACACTTGACTGGCCGACCTTGAGAAGATGACCTAGTGTTGGCGACAAATCGACTGATGTGGCAAGACAGCTATCGACCGGCTCTGATGTATGTCTTCTGGCTAGTAATTCGCTATCTCGGTGGTCATCAAATTGTGCTCTCCGCGGAGCCCAGGTGTTCAACAAGCGCCTGCTAGGGGCTCCGCGGACATTATCATCATCATCATCATCAAGTGCCACGCCTGACCTAGGTGATGTTTCTCTACAAACCTCTACCCACAGTACAACCCATCAACTTCCCCACTGTTCTACCACAATGTTAAGCTCTCTAATATTATTTCTCCACAAACCTCTACCCACAGTACAACTCATCAACTTCCCCACTGTTCTACCACAATGTTAAGCTCTCTAATATTATTTCTCTACAAACCTCTACCCACAGTACAACCCATCAACTTCCCCTCTGTTCTACCACAATGTTAAGCTCTCTAATATTATTTCTCCACAAACCTCTACTCACAGTACAACCCATCAACTTCCCCACTGTTCTACCACAATGTTAAGCTCTCTAATATTATTTCTCTACAAACCTCTACCCACAGTACAACCCATCAACTTCCCCACTGTTCTACCACAATGTTAAGCTCTCTAATATTATTTCTCCACAAACCTCTACTCACAGTACAACCCATCAACTTCCCCACTGTTCTACCACAATGTTAAACTCTAATATTATTTCTCTATGTCGTCCGTGAACACTCTTTCCCTCTTGTTATTGGAGCTTTGTCCAACAAGAACGACTACCAACTTATGTGAGACCGGGTTGTCAGCATTGGCGACCATTAAAACCACATACAGATCGCATCTGGACGCTGAGAGAGAGAGAGAGAGAGAGAGAGAGAGAGAGAGAGAGAGATTAGAATAGCAATTTCCAAACTTGTGCCCAGATTTGAAGACCTAATGAGAATAAAACAAGCTCATTGTCCCCATTGACTTTGTTACAGGATAGAAATATCACAATATAAGTCGATTCAATTGGGAGCCGCGATAGCTCAGTGGTCAGTGAACTGGACTACAAACGACTAGAGATCGAGTTCGACCCTGGTCGACGAATTCCGAGTTCACCCAGCCTTAAATGGGTACCGGATTTTTTCTGGGAAAGTATAGCGGCACGTGAGTAAAACTGACCACATTATCTCAAATATCATGTGCCGAAGGTCTGTAGAAAGGATGGTCATTAACACTATATTCTCTATACGTCACTTGGCGTGACAGGGACTTTTACTTTACTTCAAATGGATTCAGTTATTTTTGTTATTTCAATAATAATATCTGGACCCTAGATGCAAGAACAATAAGAAAAAATAACCTTTCCTGAGATGAAATGTGTTAGACGAATGACAGGAAACAGTCTGAGATACAAGATCAGGAATGAAGAACTGAGAAAAAAAAGCTAGGAATAGTCCCCGCCATAGAATATATAAAGAAACAACAGATAAAATGGTTTGGCCTCGTGACACGGCAGAGAGACGAGCCATCTATAAAAGTTGCGAGAATACCAGACACAACGGTCGACCACGAAAAAGATGGATCGACGGAATACTAGAAGCACTAGGAAACATAACAGCAGCAGAGGCAAACAGAAGAGCAAAAAAAACCAGAAAATTATACCTCCCCTCGACGCTGAACGGCAAATGAGGAAGGAAAGAACAACAAGGATAACAACAAAACCAATACTAAGCCAATTAATGTATACCCAAAGCCTTAGTTTATTTACTTGCACTATCAATATAACGTGTTCAATATGTCGTTACATTGGTATTCATTTGTTGTTGTTTTTTACATTGTTGATATAAGGTGCTACCGCGATGATTTGTGGTGTTAGGGTACCTTTGAGTGAACCAGTTTGATGACCGCTGCGCTATGTGACAGGACCGGAAATGAGGAACAACTGTTGATATCAAATAACAAATATCTCAATGGCAACATTTATGTTTATTTGATATACTTCCTGCATATCAGCTCGCGGCCTCCCATCATATTTAGTGTATTGTATGCAATACTATAATTGATACACTTGTGTTTATCAACATGTAGTACACTGTCGCAACTTGTTATTGTTTCCTTTTTATCTTTCGTATCACTAATCTTCTCCCCCCAACCACCCCCTCCCCACACCAACTCTCAATCTCTTGCATTTCTCTTCAGTCCTGTACCCACCTGACTCTATATATTATATGTATAGAGTCAGGCCTGCGGTGGGTATACTATGATATTATATACTTGCCTTGTGTGTGTGTGTGCGTGCGCGTGTGTGTGTGTGCGTGTGTGTGCGTGTGTGTATGTGTGCGTGTGTCTGTGCGCCTGTGTGTATGCGTCTGTGCGTGCGTATGTGTGTGCGTGTATGTACGTGTGTGTGCGTGTGTGTGTGTATTTTTAAATCTATCCTTATTGTATACTGCTCGATGAAGCCTTTTTTGCCGAAACGTCGTAACTTGTCTTCTTAAGTTCAGCTGCATAAAACCATTTTATGTTTATTTGTATATATTTATAGACACAGGTGTAGTAAACAGATAATGTCGGAGATATAAGTGGACACTGTAGGAGATATAAGCAGAAAATGTAGGAGATATAAGCAGACATTGTAGGAGATATAAGCAGACAATGTAGGAGATATACGCAGACAATGTAGGAGATATAAGCAGACAATGTAGGAGATATAAGCAGACAATGTAGGAGATATAAGCAGACATTGTAGGAGATATAAGCAGACAATTTAGGAGATATAAGCAGACAATGTAGGAGATATAAGCAGACATTGTAGGAGATATAAGCAGACAATGTAGGAGATATAAGCAGACAATGTAGGAGATATAAGCAGACAATGTAGGAGATATAAGCAGACAATGTAGGAGATATAAGCAGACATTGTAGGAGATATAAGCAGACAATGTAGGAGATATAAGCAGACAATGTAGGAGATATAAGCAGACAATGTAGGAGAAATAAGCAGACATTGTAGGAGATATAAGCAGACATTGTAGGAGATATAAGCAGACAATTTAGGAGATATAAGCAGACAATGTAGGAGATATAAGCAGACATTGTAGGAGATATAAGCAGACAATGTAGGAGATATAAGCGACAATGTAGGAGATATAAGCAGACAATGTAGGAGATATAAGCAGACAATGTAGGAGATATAAGCAGACATTGTAGGAGATATAAGCAGACAATGTAGGAGATATAAGCAGACAATGTAGGAGATATAAGCAGACAATGTAGGAGAAATAAGCAGACATTGTAGGAGATATAAGCAGACAATGTAGGAGGTATAAGCAGACAATGTAGGAGAGATAAGCAGACAATAAAAAAGATCACGAACTGTGCTTTGCCTCAATTTATTTCAGAGCTGCGATATTTGCTTTTTGTGACCCGACACATCCGACTCAATTGCTTGCTGTTTTTGGGAACGTGTTAGTATTTTCTTTTCTATCCTTACTATTGTTGTCAGAATGTGACAAGTTGTTAGTGAGAGACGCAACATGTAACCCGAGTGGCTGTCAACTGAGGACAAGTATCAAACATACCAAATAGGAAATACTATGTGAGACCGCGAACGTAGCTGCAGAATGCATATACAATAAATGTAAAATGTGTGTCGCAGCTAAACTAATAAAAATACAAAAACAAACTACTATGTTTTGGAAAAAAATGTAATGAAATTTTTTTTTTTTTGTTGCGTTGCCCAGCCTTGACCTCTGACGAAGTCCCTAGAGACTAGCAACTGAATTTTGCGTGTTAATCCGATAATCCCTGGCAGCCATGTGCACACAGGTCCCTCGCCACACAGGCAAATAACACTGTCTTCAGAGATACTCATATTTTTTCCGTCCATGAGTAATTGACATTTCAAACCGGGCCTCGCTGCTGAGACCAGGGGTGGTTGCCGCAGAGAGAAATCATAAATAAAAATCCCAATTAGTGCAGCCGGGATTTGAACCCACAACCTCTCTGTCTCGAGGCCGGCGTGTTGCCTCGAGACCAACCAGTCTCTCGGTAATCGAATATTGCAAACTCTTTAAATTAAACACGTAAATCCAAGCCTGAAAACACAACACAGCACTAAAAAGAAATGGCTGGTAAGGAAGGTGGCCAATATTGACGTAGGTCTGGTTAAAAGATCAATAGACAATAGGATTTCATTAGACAAGATGGAACAAAACAGAGAAAAATTGGAAAAATGAAAGACTGTGTTCAATAGGGTATGAAGAAAACAAGAAGGAGAGGATAGGAGAGGGAAGATTAGAGGTGGCAGGGAGAGAGAAGAACAAGAGAGGTAGTAGAGATAACGCAGGGAGGTATAAGTATAGGACAGAGGAAAGAGAAGGTGAGGAGTTTAACGAAATGAGTTTAATTTTCCCATCTGAGGAGAACCCAAACGGGCTATGAGACGGTTCTCTAATGCGAACCGAATGTGGGTATCACAGGAACAAGAGATCATGCCAATGACACGGAAATCATCAGAGGTGTTATGACATGGCGATCTGAAGTTGTAGGGGACTATTTGTTGTCGTTGCAGTGACAGGAAACACTAGCTGTCAGGAGCAGGTCATCGATAACTGTCCACTCACGTAGGTCATCGATAACTGTCCATTCACGTAGGTCATCGATAACTGTCCACTCACGTCGGTCATCGATAACTGTCCATTCACGTAGGTCATCGATAACTGTCCATTCACGTAGGTCATCGATAACTGTCCATTCACGCAGGTCATCGATAACTGTCCACTCACGTAGGTCATCGATAACTGTACATTCACGTAGGTCATCGATAACTGTCCACTCACGTCGGTCATCGATAACTGTCCACTCACGTCGGTCATCGATAACTGTCCACTCACGTCGGTCATCGATAACTGTCCACTCACGCAGCGGGTTCCTGAAATACCCTATCAAGTCAAACAATTCCAAGATAATAGGAGGTTTACTGTACAAATACATCGTCATCATCTCGCTGTGACAAACCCTATTACTGTTTCACAAATACTTTTTCTATTTTATCACCGTTCGCTCCTCTGCTCTCCTCAATCACTTCTCTGATGTATTATCACAACATTATCCATAACTATTATAACTTTAAAACACACAAATATATATATATATATATATTTAATTTATATGTATATGTATAATATATATATAATATATATATAATATATATATATAATATATATACATATAAATATAAATAATCACACGTATATATAAACACCATTAATGTTAATGCTAATCTTCGTGCTGTCTTATCGCTTCATCATTTTCTGAGCAACTAAAACAAGTAGAGGAATTTAAATACCTAGGAAGTCTTGTGACAAACAACAATTCATAACCAGCAGAAATAGACTCAAGATGCAACAAAGTTTGTCAAATCATCGTACTTCCGTTTCTAAGATGGCGGATCTAGTCCACGTTCTCTCAATCGCTGCAGAATGTGCATTCGATGTCTGATTAATGTCGGTTCTCCATCGCGTTAAAGTCAAGATAATGATCGACTTATTACATCTGTTCTGATAAAACAATGTCGTACGTAGGCAATAATTCATGTTCGACAAATCAAGTGTTGCCACCTTCCATCGTCTAGGCTTGTTCTGCGCTTTACGTCACATTGGTGCTGTTCATGACCGTTGATGGATTTACTTGACGCAAGTTATTTATATGTTCTAATTAAATCTGAACTGCTTCGTCAGCCGCAGTTTTATCTCTTTAGGGAATTTGCACCGTGTCCTGTTCGTCGTGAGCTACATTCACTAAAGTAATCAAGAATCTAAAGGGCGCGTCATTGCTGTGCTTGCATTGTTATGTGTGCCAAGTCATCGTAATGGCTCATCGTAAATCAGAAGATCGGCCGTACGCTAATCTTACGATTTGTTGTTTGATGTGCGACGGTGATGATCTGACGACTAACTGTGTGTTTATATGTTCGAAAATTGGAGTCAACAACGATGGCCTAACATCATCAAGCGCTATACATTTTTAAAGAAATATGACGATCATCACTTTCGGGAGGACGTGAACTTCTGGATAATGGTGGATAGGCGGCAGGAACCATTGGAGGCTATGCATGAAAAGTGTTCCTTGTTGCAGTTTCCTCATATTCCAAGTCCATGGGGGACTGGCTAGTCTCGAGGCAAGACGCCGGCCTCGGGACAGAGAGGTTGTGGGTTCAAATCTCCGCTCCACCGGTTGGGATTTTTATTTATGATTTCTCTCTGCGACAACCACCCCTGGTCTCAGCAGCGAGGCCCGGCTTGAAACGTCAGTTACTCATCGACGGAAAAAACATGAGTACCTCCGAATTCGGACTTAACTGCATGTGCGGCGAGGGACGACTGTGCACGCGGCTGCCAGGGAAAAATGGATTAACACGCAAAACTCAGTTCCTAGTCTCTAGGGACATCGTCAGAGTTGAAAGCTAGCGAACGCAACAACAACAACAACAAATCATCGGACATCTGTCACCGCTAACGTCCAACAAGGAAATAACACGAGGCAAAAAGGGCAATCTACATACAATCTTCATCCCAACGTTGTGCTACCAATGCCAGTCCTGGACCCTAGATGCAAGAAAAATAAGAAAAATGACATCTGCTCAGATGAAATGTGTCAGACGAATGACAGGAAACAGTCTGAGAGATAAGATCAGAAATGAAGAACTGAGAAAATTGCTAGGAATAGCCCCCGCCATAGAGTACACAAACAAACAACAAATACAATGGGCTGGCCACGTGATAAGACAGAATGATCAAAACACAACACAACGAGCCTTTAATAAACGCTGCGAGAATACTAGACCCAAAGGCTGACCACGAAAAAGATGGATTGACGGAATATTAGAATCGCTAGGATATATAAAAGCAATAGAGGCCAACACAAAACCAAAATGGAGCAAATTATATCTCCCTTCGGCGTTCTCCTTCTACCAGTTCATTTCAATTCAGTTCAACCAAATTACACACACACTTACACACTTACAAACACCCTGATTTCTCCTACATGATATTTGATTACTAGCCTGTCAATCTACTCTTTTATAACTCCTTCTAACATTTCCTTTTCACGGTTTATCTATCTGTCCTTTCCCTATTTCTCACAAGAAATCTCTTCTCCAGCCTGGGGCTTGTCCAACTCCAACACCCTCCTCCCTCCACCACCACACTGGACTTTATGCTTGCTACTGTGACAAGTGCGGACATTAATTATGGAGGGGTGAGGGGGCGGTGGTGGGAGGGGAGAGGTGATTGTGTTGTTGTTGTACACCAGGTTGATCTAGGGATTGGGGAAAAATAGGGAAGAGGTGATTGTGTTGTTGTACACCAGGTTGATCTAGGGTTTAGGGGAAGATAGGGAAGAGGTGATTGTGTTGTTGTACACCAGGTTGATCTAGGGATTGGGGTAAGATAGGGAAGAGGTGATTGTGTTGTTGTTGTACACCAGGTTGATCTAGGGATTGGGGGATGATAGGGAAGAGGTGATTGTGTTGTTGTACACAGGTTGATCTAGGGATTGGGGGAAGATAGGGAAGAGGTGATTGTGTTGTTGTACACCAGGTTGATCTAGGGTTTAGGGGAAGATAGGGAAGAGGTGATTGTGTTGTTGTACACCAGGTTGATCTAGGGTTTAGGGGAAGATAGGGAAGAGGTGATTGTGTTGTTGTACACCAGGTTGATCTAGGGATTGGGGGAAGATAGGGAAGAGGTGATTGTGTTGTTGTACACAGGTTGATCTAGGGATTGGGGGAAGATAGGGAAGAGGTGATTGTGTTGTTGTTGTACACCAGGTTGATCTAGGGATTGGGGGAAGATAGGGAAGAGGTGATTGTGTTGTTGTTGTACACCAGGTTGATCTAGGGATTGGGGGAAGATAAGGGAAAGGTGATTGTATTTTTTTTGTACACATGTTGATTTAGGGAGCCGCGATAGCTCAGTGGTTAGTGAACTGGATTACAAAGGACAAGAGGTAGGGTTCGATTCCAACCGACGGCTTTCGGGTTCACCCAGCTTTTAATGGGTACCGGATTTTTTTCTGGGAAAGTAAAGCGGCACGGGCGTTATACCGACCACATTACCCTAAAAATCATGTGCTGAAGGTCTGTAAAATGTATGGTCATTAACACCATATTCCATATACGCCACTTGGCGTGACGGGGTACTTGACTGTTATTTACTTACTTATAAATATATATATATAATCTCTCTCTCTCTCTCTCTCTCTATATATATATATATATATATATATATATATAGAAGACAAAAACTGAAATGTATTGTAACAACTGGAAAAATTGAGGGACGAAGAGATAAAGGGAAGCAAAGAGAAAAAATAACAGACAGTTTAAGAGAATGGCTTGGCAGAAGGTCAACAACAGAAGTGATAAATAGCTGCCGAGATCGAAAGTTGTGGAGAGACATGATCACCTACGCCAGCAGGCCAGGTACTTGATGATGATGATGATGATGATGATATATATATATATATAGAGAGAGAGAAAGAGAAAGAGAGAGAGAGAGAAAGAGATAGATTATATATATATATAGAGAGAGAGAGAGAAAGAGAGAGATTATATATATATATAAATATATATATATATATAGAGAGAGAAAGAGATAGATTATATATATATATATATATATATATATATATATAAAATCTATCTCTTTCTCTCTCTCTCTCTATATATATATATATATATATATATATAATCTCTCTCTCTCTCTCTCTTTCTCTCTCTCTATATATATATATATATATATATATATATATATATTCGTGATTTAAATCAGAAATACATAAAGCTTTTGTTCAAGCTTGAGAGTATGATCCGCCTCGGGATAGAGTGAAAGACATTTTATTTTCTGCTTATAATTGCACGATTATCAACAAAACGGGAGAACCCGTTATCTGGCAACTAATGAATATGGGGAACATGATGTGATGGACAACGATCTAGCAGAACATCAAAAGCTGGCTGGGAAGCTGAACAACTGTGGTCTGTAAAAGGCAGGTCAATATTGATGTAACCTCAAACATGGTGATAGGTACCGACTTGTGTTGGAGAAGACATCACACTAGAATGTGTGTTTAACATAGAATGTGTGTTTACCATAGAATGTGTGTTTAACATAGAATGTGTGTTTACCATAGAATGTGTGTTTAACATAGAATGTGTGTTTACCATAGAATGTGTGTTTAACATAGAATGTATGTTTACCATAGAATGTTTGTTTAACATAGAATGTGTGTTTACCATTGAATGTGTGTTTACCACAGAATGTGTGTTTACCATATAATGTGTGTTTACCATAGAAAGTGTGTTTACCACAGAATGTGTGTTTACCATAGAATGTGTGTTTACCATATAATGTGTGTTTACCATAGAATGTGTGTTTACCATAGAATGTGTTTTTACCATAGAATGTGTGTTTAACATAGAATGTGTGTTTACCATAGAATGTGTGTTTTACCACAGAATGTTTGTTAGCCATAGAATGTGTGTTTACCATAGAATGTGTGTTTACCATAGAATGTGTGTTTACCATAGAATGTTTTTTAACCATAGAATGTGTGTTTAACATAGAATGTGTGTTTGTTAACCATAGCATGCGTGTTTAACATAGAATGTGTGTTTGTTAACCATAGAATGTGTGTTTAACATAGAATGTGTGTTTGTTAACCATAGAATGTGTGTTTACCATAGAATGTGTGTTTACCATAGAATGTGTGTTTACCATAGAATGTGTTTTTACCATAGAATGTATGTTTACCACAGAATGTGTGTTTACCACAGAATGTATGTTTACCACAGAATGTGTGTTTACCACAGAATGTGTGTTTACCATGGAGTGTGTTTCCCCTAAAATGTGTGGGCGTGTACGAAGATTAATCAACCAACACATAACTGGAGTCGTCATTCGCTGGACACTGCAGGACTTGCTGAGGAGGAGATCTGAGCACCCAAGGATATGTTCGGAGTGCAATAATGATGACCCGCTAATAACTCTATAAACCAAAATAACATGACACAAGCATGCTGGTCACGTTACGCCGACGTGTTCTTATAATCACGTGAAGGTTGTGCTGTTGTACAGGAAGAGTCACGTTAATAATGGTCTGATGTACCGACACTGTCACCTTAAGGATGTACTGATGTACCGACACCGTCACGTTAAGGATGTACTGATGTAACGATACTGCCACGTTAAAATTGCAATGATGTACCGACACTGTCACGTAAAAGGATGTACTGATGTACCGATACTGACCCGTTAAGATTGTAATGATGTGCTGACATTGTCACGTTGTGGTTGTCGTGATGTACAGACACTGTCACGTTATGGTTATCATGATGTACTAGCACTATCACGTTAAGGATGTACTGATGTACCTATACGGCCACGTTAAGGTTGTCCTGATGAACCAACAATGTCACGTTAATGTTGTTCTGATGTACAGACAATGTCACTAATGTTGTACTGATATATTGACATTGTCACGAGAAGTTTATTTTGATTTATCGACACTGTCACGTAAAGGTTGTGTTGATGTACGACATTGTCATATTTATATTGTTCTGATGTACTGGCACTGTTAGGTTAATGATGTATTGATGAATCAGCACTGTCACGTAAAGGTTAGATTGATACACTGACATTATCACGTTAACATTGTTGTGATTTATCGACACTGTCACTTTAAGGTTGTATTGATATACAGACAATGTCACGTTACAGTTGTCCTGATATACCGACACTATCACATTAATATTGTCCTGGTATACCAACATTGTCATGATAAGATTGTCCTGGTATACCAACATTGTCATGATAAGATTGTCCTGGTATACCAACATTGTCGCGTTAATATTGTCCTGGTATACCGACACTATCACGTTAAGATTATCATGATACATCGACTTTGTCACGTTAATATTATCTTGGTATACTGACACTATCGCGTTAATATTGACCTGATACACCGACAATGTCACGTTAATCTTGTCCCGGTATACCGACATTGTCACGTTAAGGTTGTCCTGATGTACCGACACTGCCACGTAAAGGTTTTCCTGATACACCGGCGCTGTCACGTTAATATTGTCCTGGTATACCGTCACTGTCATGTTAATATTGCCCTGGTGTACCGACATTGTCACGTTAATATTGCCCTGGTGTACCGTCACTGTCATGTTAATATTGCCCTAGTGTACCGACATTGTCACGTTAATATTGTCCTGGTATACCGTCACTGTCATGTTAATATTGCCCTGGTGTACCGACATTGTCACGTTAATATTTCCCTGGTGTACCGTCACTGTCATGTTAATATTGCCCGGGTGTACCGACATTGTCACGTTAAGGTTGTCCTGATATACCGACACTGTCACGTAAAGGTTTTCATGATACACCGACACTGTCACGTTCATAATGTCCTGGTACACCGACACTGTCACGTTAATATTGTCCTGTACACCGACACTGTCACGTTAATATTGTCCTGGTACACCGACACTGTCACGTTAATATTGCCCTGGTGTACCGACACTGTCACGTTAATATTGTCCTGGTACACCGACATTGTCACGTTAATATTGCCCTGGTGTACCGACATTGTCACGTTAACTCTTTCCATTCGGAAACTTTTCATTAATGCAGCGGAAAGAGATTTCAGAGATAACAATTTTAATGATTTCATGGGAAAATATCGACATATTTATCTAACATATAACTTTTTATATATGTACTTTCAAAAAAGTGAACAAGGTGCTAGATTACACCAACACGTACGTAATGAGTTCAGATTGTCCTGGTGTACCGACACGGTCACGTTAAGATTGTCCTGGTGTACCGACACTGTCACGTTAAGATTGTCCTGGTATACCGTCACTGTCATGTTAATATTGTAGTGGTATACAGACATTATCACGTTAAGATTGTCCTGATATACCGACACTGTCACGTTAAGATTGTCCTGGTACACCGACACTGTCACGTTAAGATTGGGGAATAATAGAACAAAGAAGTATGTGTTGGCACTCGGAAAAATTGACAGACAAACAACAACAGAAAAAAACGAAGAACAATATATGGTCCGAAGCGGGATCGAACCTCCCTGGCACCGCGCTTTGCCACGAGAAGCCGAACGCTTGGCACACTGCCACGCAGCTAACTAAAAAATTAGCTATTGTAGCAGTGTCTTACACGAAGGCGTTCTCAATGACTATAGCATAGGGTAACGATCACAGACCGGAAATAAATTGTATATTTGTACTTTCCTATTAATGCAAGTATCTCCCAGTAGGGCTGAATACTTGTGTTGTAGACAAACATTTATTGGACGAAACAGCACGAATAGTAGTTCCCAGTGGTTATATACTGGGTACAAATAATAATACATAAATATTATTATATGGGGAACTTCCGAGGCGATAATAGGGAATAATAGAACAAAGAAGTATGTGTTAGCACTCGGAAAAACTGCCCTGGTACACTGACACTGTCACGTTAAGATTGTAGTGGTGCACCGACACTATCACGTTAAGATTGTAGTGGTACACTGACACTGTCACGTTAAGATTGTAGTGGTACACCGACACTGTCACGTTAAGATTGTAGTGGTACACCGACACTGACACGTTAAGATTGTAGTGGTACACCGACACTGACACGTTAAGATTGTAGTGGTACACCGACACTGTCACGTTAAGATTGTAGTGGCACACCGACACTGACACGTTAAGATTGTAGTGGTACACCGACACTGACACGTTAAGATTGTAGTGGCACACCGACACTGTCACGTTAAGATTGTAGTGGTACACCGACACTGTCACGTTAAGATTGTAGTGGCACACCGACACTGACACGTTAAGATTGTAGTGGTACACCGACACTGTCACGTTAAGATTGTAGTGGTACACCGACACTGACACGTTAAGATTGTAGTGGTACACCGACACTGTCACGTTAAGATTGTAGTGGTACACCGACACTGACACGTTAAGATTGTAGTGGTACACCGACACTGTCACGTTAAGATTGTAGTGGCACACCGACACTGTCACGTTAAGATTGTAGTGGTACACCGACACTGACACGTTAAGATTGCCCTGGTACACCGACACTGTCACGTTAAGATTGTAGTGGTACACCGACACTGTCACGTTAAGATTGTAGTGGTACACCGACACTGTCACGTTAAGATTGTAGTGGTACACCGACACTGTCACGTTAAGATTGTAGTGGTACACTGTTGAATGTGGCCGCCAGTCTTTGACACCAAAGATCAACCCCACCCCACTCCCTGCCCCCATTTCGTCCCAGAAATGTTGCTGCGACATCTCTCAAATTGTGCCTGCTCTGATCGGCCATTGGGGAAATAGTGAGACTTACCCACACGGCTGAATATTGAGAAATGTGATTCGTTTATCTATGTATCTTAGACAGGAGAGATCAATGAGGCTAGGTGTCTGTTACTGTACTCTTTCCTTGACAGTCTCATATCAACAATAGCGGACAGACCTAAGGAATAATGTTGCTGCAGGAAGACATAGACATTGACACAGTCAGGGTTACGCAGATCATTATCTTTATTCATCATCATTATGTGCCACACCGGTTGGCGTAGGTGATCATGCCTTTCAACAAATCTCTGTCCACAGCGTGACGTATCAATTATGTTAACTCATTTCGATGTCGTAGTTTGATATTCTCAATAGGTTTTGCAGCTTAATATCATTGCATGTTTATTTTTTTCATTTTATTACAGCTCAATACACGACTACTACAAAGGACAAGAGGTAGGGTTCGATCCCAAACGACGACTTCCGGGTTCACCCAGCCTTTAATGAGTACCGGATTATTTTTTTCTGGGAAAGTAAAGCGGCACGGGCTTAATGCCGACCACATTACCCCAAAATCATGTGTCGAGGGTCTGTAATATGTAAAGTCACTAACACCATATTCCCTATACGCCACTTGGTGTGACGGGGTACTTTACTTTTTTTTTTTAATACACGACTCTGCACGATATGGTATATATATATATATGATATATTTTATATCTCTGTATTTCCATCATTTATGTTTTTGACTGTTTACCGTGCCAAGACACCAAGTTATCTATATTTATAGTATCTCCTCTCTCTGTCGTTCAAATCTGCTTTTGGCTGTATTTTGCCAGTTATATCAAGGATCGAGTAGCAACTATCCCATCTATCATTGGGATGAGAAGGTGGACATTAGATAGACCTGTGTGGAGAAGAAACAAGAGAATTCCAAAACAGGCTTTTCTATTGGAAACATCAGGATACAGAAAAAGAGTACGACACAGATAGACACTAAAAAGAACACTTATAAGAGAAGCAAAGTTGGCAGGCATAGACTCATGAGATAATATCGAAGATCTCTTCAAGATTAGAGATGGGTGGTGAGAACACACTACCAGCCCCCCATGTGACGTCACGCGGCGCTAGAAGAATCAAGAATATGATCAAGAATCAAGGATTTCAACTTTCCTCGCTTATGATGTACCCGATTCGATTGTTTTCTTTCTGATGTTTATTAGGAGCACTCCTTTTTTGTGTTAGCCTAGTTGAGAATTTCCTCGTTGCTCTTTTTATTTTACGATATTACCGTGGCTCAAAGTGGCACAAAGAACCAGCATTCAGAATGAATGGCAAAAGAAATGAGTTATCTTTAATTATCGTGCCTCGAAGGGACATGTCAACAAACCTCAACCAGATATCTAGGACCTGTCAATGAGTGGACACTCTTTAAATATCCTTTTACGGCAGAATAGAGTATGATCGCCAAACGAGGACTCCCCCTCTCCCATTCTCCCCCACATATACACAGTACCAGTAATATTTCCAGTCTTTAACTTTCTGAAGCTGTGCGGGCCAGTCACACTGAGTCATGCGTGTTTATGATGTTTCCGGGGCACGCCAATGTCAATAAATGTTGCTTTAGTACATTCACAAATGTATCTATAGTCCATTCACAAATGTATCTATAGTCCATTCACAAATGTATCTATAGTCCATTCACAAATGTATCTATAGTCCATTCACAAATGTATCTATAGTCCATTTATAAATGTATCTATAGTCCATTTACAAATGTATCTATAGTCCATTCACAAATGTATCTATAGTCCATTCACAAATGTATCTTAAGTCCATTCACAAATGTATCTATAGTCCATTCACAAATGTATCTATAGTCCATTCACAAATGTATCTATAGTCCATTCACAAGTGTATCTATAGCCCATTCACAAATGTATTTATAGTCCATTCACAAATGTATCTATACTCCATTCACAAATGTATCTATAGTCCATTCACAAATGTATCTATACTCCATTCACAAATGTATGCCCAAACTCAACATCAATTTACTCAGAAACTATTTGCCATAATGTCGTCATTTTTGGCATGCAGTCTTAAAATGTTATGGACCTTAAGAATCTGTAAAGATTAAGTCCAAAGGCTAAAAGTGGATTTTGCAAATATGAATAATTCTGATATAAATTGTGTACAAAAACAAATAGTGTACAAGAAACATCTGATAGATACAACACATCAAACATGACAGTGTCACGGTGATTGGGTCTACTTTATTTTCTAGTAAGGTTAACACCGGATTTGTTTTCACTTTATAGCGAGTATATTATGAGATCAATAGTAGACAAAAAAGGAATTGAAGTCAACCGTCACAACATAAATAATTAGCGATATGCGGATGACACAGTCTTAATAGCAGAGAAAGAGAATGAGATACAAGAGATGATAGACATAATAGTAAAAGAAAGCAACAAGAAAGGTCTCAGTCTAAATAGTAAGAAAACAGAAGTAATGGTTATATCGAAGAAACAATCACCACCATCATGCAGCATAAAAATAAACGAGACAAATCTAAAACAAGTGCAACGTTTCAAATACTTGGGCACAATAATAACATCAGATGTGAGATGCACCACAGAAATAAAAAGCAGAATAGCTCAGGCCAAAATAGCATTTCAGAAAATGAAAAATATCTTATGCTACAAATCTATGTCAATAAAAATGTGAAAGAGAGTTCATCTGTGTTATATAGAACTAATTCTGACCTATGGAAGCGAATCATGGACAGTAGACAAACAAATGAAAAGACGATTAGAGGCCACAGAGATGAGATTTCTCAGAAGAATGTTGAAAGTTCCCAGGACAGCTAAAAAGACCAATGAGGAAGTTCTCAAAGAGGCCAACACAAAAAGGGAGCTCTTAAAAAACATCAGAAAAAACCAATCAACATTTTTTGGACACATCATGAGAAGAGGAAAGTTGGAATACTTGGTTACAACTGGCAAAATAAAAGGAAAAAGAGATCACGGGCGACAAAGAGAGAAAATACTGGATAGCTTGGTGTCATGGCATGGAAAACAGTCAACAACAGAACTGATACGATGCACTGTAGATAGAAGATTGTGGAGGGACATGATCACCTACGCCAACCGGTTTGGCACATGATGATGATGAAGGTTAACACTGCCTTCGACACGGTTATCCCCGTGCACTTTAAGACTTGGTGATACGAAGTCCATCAATTATTAAACGATGGGATTGACTGTCAAACCTATAATTGTTCGTCCTTAAAACGTTTCGTGTTTTTTTTATATCCGCTAAATAAACAAAATCGTGCACTAGATCACTTCATTAATAGAAAAATATATATATGTAGGTCCGGGAACATATAAGACTGCAACTAAAATTTCACAGCAATCTACAAAATAGTTATCGAGAAAATTGATGTTGAGTTTGGGCAACAGTTTCTGAACGGACTATATAGGTAACCTTTCATTACCGCTACAATATAGGTAACCTTTCATTACCGCTACAATATAGGTAACCTTTCATTACCGCTACAATAAAGATATTTCATTACCGCTACGGTATAGGTAACCTTTCATTACCGCTACAATATAGGTAACCTTTCATTACCGCTACAATATAGGTAACCTTTCATTACCGCTACAATATAGGTAACCTTTCATTACCGCTACAATATAGGTAACCTTTCATTACCGCTACAATATAGGTAACCTTTCATTACCGCTACAATATAGATAACCTTTCATTACCGCTACGGTATAGGTAACCTTTCATTACCGCTATGGTATAGATAACCTTTCATTACAGCTACGGTATAGGTAACCTTTCATTACCGCTATGGTATAGATAAGCTTTCATTACCGCTACGGTATAGGTAACCGTTCATTACCACTACGTTATAGGTAACCTTTCATTACCGCTACAATATAGGTAACCTTTCATTACCGCTACAATAAAGATAATATTTCATTACCGCTACGGTATAGATAACCTTTCATTACCACTACGGTATAGGTAACCTTTCATTACCGCTATGGTATAGATAACATTTCTCTACCCCACGATATAGATAACCTTTCATTACCCCACGATATAGATAACATTTCACTACCCCACGATATAGATAACCTTTCACTACCCCACGATATAGATAACCTTTCACTACCCCACGATATAGATAACCTTTCATTACCCCATGATATAGATAACCTTTCATTACCCATGATATAGATAACCTTTCACTACCCCATGATATAGATAACCTTTCACTACCCCACGATATAGATAACCTTTCACTACCCCACGATATAGATAACCTTTCATTTCCCCATGATATAGATAACCTTTCATTACCCATGATATAGATAACCTTTCACTACCCCACGATATAGATAACCTTTCACTACCCCATGATATAGATAACCTTTCACTACCCCACGATATAGATAACCTTTCATTACCCCATGATATAGATAACCTTTCATTACCCCATGATATAGATAACCTTTCACTACCCCATGATATAGAAAAAATATTTCATTACCCCACGATATAGATAACCTTTCATTACCCCATGATATAGATAACCTTTCATTACCCATGATATAGATAACCTTTCATTACCCCATGATATAGATAACCTTTCACTACCCCATGATATAGATAACCTTTTACTACCCCACGATATAGATAACCTTTCATTACCCCATGATATAGATAACCTTTCATTACCCATGATATAGATAACCTTTCATTACCCCATGATATAGATAACCTTTCACTACCCCACGATATAGATAACCTTTCATTACCCCATGATATAGATAACCTTTCATTACCCATGATATAGATAACCTTTCATTACCCCATGATATAGATAACCTTTCACTACCCCACGATATAGATAACCTTTCATTACCCCATGATATAGATAACCTTTCATTACCCATGATATAGATAACCTTTCATTACCCCATGATATAGATAACCTTTCACTACCCCATGATATAGATAACCTTTCACTTCCCCATGATATAGATAACCTTTCACTACCCCACGATATAGATAACCTTTCACTACCCCATGATATAGATAACCTTTCATTACCCCATGATATAGATAACCTTTCACTACCCCATGATATAGATAACCTTTCACTACCCCACGATATAGATAACCTTTCATTACCCCATGATATAGATAACATAACATTTCACTACCCCACGATATAGATAACCTTTCATTACCCCATGATATAGATAACCTTTCATTACCCCACGATATAGATAACCTTTCATTACCCCTACGGTTATTTCTGTGGACCACGTGATTGCTTACACACAATGAAACCACTCTCGACATAAAGAAAAATAAGATGAGAAAATGACAAAAAAATGACTGGAAAGATGACCCAGTCTACAACAAATTTTTTCTTGATTGAATTTAAGTCTTCTTTGGAGAGAGAGATAGCTCTGGTTGACGACAAGGGCTTGCAACTGTTGTCTGACAGTCAGGTCAGTTTCATGCAGATCTTGTTTGTAATGATCAGAGTGATGTCCCTTGGGGGGCGTGGAGGACTCCATCTTGATTGGATCAAGAGATCAAAAAGAGAGGGAAAAAAACAGTTTTCATCTTATAGTATGGCTTCTTGTATTAGGCAGACACACGGACATACTTTCTGTCGTGTAGATAGACAGGCAAGTAGTCACATATATAAGATGCTCAAGCTTATCGATAAAGCAGTCACGTTAACAGAATGGGAAAGACAGACAAACATATAGATCTACTAACCAGAAAGAAAAAAAATATAACTCATATGTGTAGCTGTATGTACGAAATTATGGCAGACAGCAGTGTTACCTAGGTAATGACAGGGGAAAAAGTAGACTGACAAATTAGAATAGACCATTTAATATACATTAGCCAAAATTGAAATAGTTTAACTCAGACTAGACCGCACTATAATAACAGACTTGACTAGACGTTATTAGTGGAATTTAGATATGGTTAGACTAGCCTGCAATACACTGGTAAAAACTACACTACACTATACTACACTACACTATACTACACTACAATGACTTGACAAAAATATTTCACTGGATTACTTTATATAAACACTACACGAATCTATACTACTTTGCATAACCACATAAGTTAGAACATATTATTTTATATAAACATTAAACTATACTGTACAACTTTAAATAAACACCAGATACGACTACACTAGACTAAAGTAATTTACATAGCACTACACTAGACTCTCGGAGCCGCAATAGCTCAGTGGTTAGTTAACTGGACTACAAAGGACATGGGGTAGGGTTCGATCCCAACCGACGGCTTCCGGGTTCATCGAGCCTTAAATGGGTACCGGATTTTTTTTCTGGGAAAGTAAAGCGGCACGGGCGTAATACCGACCACATTACCCCAAAAAGCATGTGTTGAGGGTCTGTAAAATGTATAGTCACTAACACCATATTCCCTATATGCCACTTGGCGTGACGGGGGCTCTTTACTTTTTTTTTTTTTACACTAGACTCTACTGCTGTACATAAACACTACACTAGAGTTTACTACTTTACATAACAATAAACTAGACTATAATATACTACCATACATAACAATTACACAAAGCTACATTACTTGATGCCTACGCTAGAGAATATGTCGAAGAAATATTGGCTCAGGGGGAATAACTAAACCGGCCATGAACAAACACTTACCTCAAGCTGCTACCTTGCATCTGTAGATGGAAAGAAAGTAGAAATGAGTGGATCTTACAAGTCGAGATCTTGCAGCAAGAATGTACATATCTGAAGTTGAGAGAAACAATGACAATATGGCATCGTGAGGTGGTAGGTAGGGCTTTACAATGTGCAGGATCAGATTGGTAACTAGCCAACCTTTGCAAAATGTAGCAGTGATGCATGAGGCTAGATTATATCCTGGCTGATATATACACATGGAGTCGTCAGTCGCTGGACACTGCGAGACTTGCTGAGGAGGATCTGAGCATCTATGTACATGTATCGAGTGCAGTGATGATATGTATGACCCTTTTCGTCTTGTCAGACGGTCTAGTGGAGGCTATTGTGTATATGGCCCTTTTCGACTTGTCAGACGGTCTAGTGGAGGTTAGACAAACACACACGGCCACAGAATGAACAAGTCAGGCCCACTGGTACAGAGGGTTTTCCATCCTTTTTCATGAGTCTTTTCTCTGCTACGTTATGCCTTAGCACAGTCTCAAATGATGTTATACCGTTTCTTATAATATACATGCTATCCATGATGAGTAATCACTTGCCAGATGTTCCCAGTCATTTTCACAGATGGAGAAGTCTTTCAGAGATGATTTACAGATATCTCTATATCGTAGTTTAGGTCTGTCGATTTTTTTTTTCCGTGTGTTAGTTCACCATATAGTATTTGCTTGGGGATGCGTTTCTCTTCCATTCGCTGGACGTGCCCCAGCCATCTTAGTCTTCGGCATCTCAGCAATGATGATGACCCGCTAATAACTCAGTAACTCAATAACTCAGTAACTCAATAACTCAATAACTCAATAACTCAGTAACTCAATAACTCAATATATCTAGTTTCATTTTATATAGCATTTTCTTCTCTCCATGTTCATTTACCTTTCAGCGTTGAGAGGAGCTACGGTTCCTAGTCTTTTGCTCTTCTGATGATATCTTGTTACCATATTTTCTAGTGCTTCTATTATTCCATCAATTCATTTTTTTCGTGGTCAGCCCTTCAGTCTGGTGTTCTCGCAGCGTTTATTGATGACTCGTTGTGTTGTATTTTGGTCTTTCTGTCTAAACTCCTGGACCAACCATTTTATCTGCTGTTTCTTTATGTACTCTATGGTTGGAATTATTCCTAGATTTTTTTCCCAGTTCTTCATTGCTGATCTTATCTCTCAGGCTGTTTCCTGTCTTTCAGGCTGTTTCCTGTCTCTCAGGCTGTTTCCTGTCTCTCAGGCTGTTTCCTGTCTTTCAGGCTGTTTCCTGTCTCTTATGCTGTTTCCTGTCTCTCAGGCTGTTTCCTGTCTCTCAGGCTGTTTCCTGTCTCTCAGGCTGTTTCATGTCTCTCAGGCTGTTCCCTGTCTTTCGTCTGAGATGTTTCATATCGTTATTTGGGTAGCTGGTTATTTCTGGCTAAGTTATTGAATGTGGAAGGCAACACGGTACTAAAAATGACGCATTGAAGTCGGATGTATTGGGCCAAAAAGTTCCAATAGAAAACAACACAATGCATATACTCTATTATCTATTAATCTTTCACCAAGACTCTCCATCAGTCATGACCACCGTCTTTTCCCTAATTCTTTCCGCCAATTGTTCTAGTTGTGTCTTGTGTTTTCTGGCTTGGATTTTTTGTATGTAATGCTCTACAGTTTATTTGCTATACTTGATGAAAGCTTTTCCGAAACGTTGCAGTTTGTCTTGTCATTCTTTTTTGTCTAGCTGCTCAATACCACCTTATTCTATTTAACGCAGATATTCCGATTGAACGTTCCTTTAGGAACATATAGCGATGACTATCCATTCATTTAGTAGGTCTTGGATCCACGGCAGAAAGAAAAAGACCAAATCCACGTGATCACTGCCATTTCTTATCTACAAACGACCGATTCTAATCTCAAGAGATCCCCGCCATTTCTTATCTACAAACGACCGATTCTAATCTCAAGAGATCCCCGCCATTTCTTATCTACAAACGACCGATTCTAATCTCAAGAGATCCCCGCCATTTCTTATCTACAAACGACCGATTCTAATCTCAATAGATCAGGTTCTCTCAATTTAGTTTAACCTCCAAGAAAACAATGTAACTTCTTATCTCAATCGATGGATCTCGATCTCAAAAGATGTATCACTTTTTTTTCCCAACAACATCAACAGTAAAAATGTCATTTCTTCATTCACATTACCTATTATCATCCGTACAGAATATTAAAAAAACACATTTACAACAATAAATGAATTGTCACAAAAATGGAAAATGGATCTTTTTTTCATTCATTAATGAATTTCCACTCAATGGAGCTTCTTAATAACGAAAATACGTTCCTGAGGATATCACTTTATTATTGTTAAAGTCTTCAAACTTGTTTGCAGAAAAAACTGATTTGAAGCAAGTACAGATTTATGGAGGTTTTCAAATCTAAAATGGTTCTTTGTCCACAATTTTGATTTTATTTAATGGGCAGAGTTTGATCACGTTTTTACTTTTGATCATTTCGTTAAAAATTGAAAACACAGAAGCATACGATAACATCATATGGAAAAATATCATCTAACTGAGGAATACTTTTGATACCTGAAACGCATCATAAGAAGAGAATTCTATCAACAACATGCTATATAAAGTGAGGACATTATCAACAACATAAAATGATAAAGAGAGGACACTATCAACAAAATACTATATAAAGTGAGGACATTATCAACAACATGCTATATAAAGTGAGGACATTATCAACAACATAAAATGATAAAGAGAGGACACTATCAACAAAATACTATATAAAGTGAGGACATTATCAACAACATACAACACAAAGAGAGGACACTCGCAATTTTAAAGACAGGAAACATCCAACAGTGACAACATACAAATACATATCAACTAACACATAAACAAGCTTGGAATAATTCCCGCCTTAGAATACATACAGAAACAACAGATAAAACGATTTGGCCACGTGATAAGGCAGAAAGACTAGAACACAACACAACGAGCCTTCAATAAACGTTGCGAGAACACCAGAATAAAGGGCCGACCACGAACAAGATGATTTGATGGAATATTACAAACATGAGGAAACATAACAGCAGAAGAGGCCATAGGAAGAACAAAACTCGGTCAACTATATCTCCCCTTGACGATGAAGAGCTCATAATGAAGTCAAGAAGAATATAACTACGTGAAGATATAGCATCATATAGAGACAATCACACAACATTGAAATCAATAATTATGAGAACATTGAAATAAAATAACATTCACAGCGTGGCAGCCATGAAAGAACGTGGCAGCATGAAAGAACGTGGCAGCCATGAAAGAACGTGGCAGCCATGAAAGAACGTGGCAGCCATGAAAGAACATGGCAGCATGAAAGAACGTGGCAGCCATGAAAGAACGTGTCAGCCATGAAAGAACGTGGCAGCCATGAAAGAACGTGTCAGCCATGAAAGAACGTGGCAGCCATGAAAGAACGTGGCAGCCATGAAAGAACGTGGTAGCCATGAAAGAACGTGGCAGCCATGAAAGAACGTGGCAGCCATGAACGAGGCAGTTGTGGAACATCAGGTAATGTGACCGGAAGAAATGGTAATGGCAAAAAGTAGTTCTAATGCCATTAAAAGTATACTAACATCAAAACAAATAACACCAGGGAGAATAGCAAAATGTTATATCTTCTCAATATTCCTGTATGGTGCAGAAACATGGACATTAGATAAGAAAACAGAACGGAAAAAAGAAGTCTTTGAAATGTGAATTTATAGAAGAATATGTAGAAATTGGATGGAAGGAAAAGAGAACAAATGATGAAGTTTTAAAACAACTAAAACTAAAAAGAGAACTACTAAACACAATTAGAGCAAGACAAATGAAATTTTTGGGGCGTGTTAAAGGACACAACAGCCTAATAAAAGTAATATTGGAAGGAAAAATACAAGGTCAAAGAGACAGAGGCAGACTAAGACTAACATGGACGAGTAACATCAAAAGATGGACAAGTCAGTCTAAGACAACCTGCACCATCAAAGCGAGAGACAGAGCGGAATGGCGCTCCATGTTATCCAACCTTCGGAGACGGCACTCAATGAATGAATACTGTGACCGGATGTACGTAATAGAATGACAAATAAACAACAACAGAAAAAAACAAAGAACAATATATGGTCCGAAGCAGGATCGAACCCGCACTCCATGGCACTGCGCCTTGCCACGAGAAGCCGAACGCTTGGTACACTGCCACTCAGCTAATTAAAAAATTAGCTATTGTGAGCAGTGTCTTACACGAAGGCGTTCCCATGACTATAGCATAGGGTAACGATCACAGATCAGAAATAAATTGTATCTTTGTTTTTGTTTCTGTTGTTGTTTATTTGTCATTTTTTCCGAGTGCTAACACATACCTTTTCCTTCTATTATTCCCTATTATCGCCTCGGAATCTTCCCTATTTAATAATATTTATTTATTATTATGTGTCTCCTGTACGTAATAGACTTCAGTGCGAAATGATGTTTTCTGCTCTCCGGGTTCAAGGCTATAAATGCGTCATTGACTTCCCAGTGTTCAGCGCGGAACTCTCCAACAAACATGGTTCAATGAGTGTACATGAATTGTCATCATAGAAGAGAGACAGAACAACCAGTATGATCAATTTGGGCTGTGTGTTTGATGAATGCTTGATAGTTGTAAATGTGGCAGATGACATTAGCTACACACAACCCCATGAGTTCTGACTACAACTACCGTTATTATTGTGGGCCTCTCTGGTATTCTCGCGTCCTGAATACACAAGTTGGAAAGTTCAAGGCCAGATTGAAAGCCGCCGGCGAAATATGGTCCAGTGTACATCCTCGATCATCACGGCTTCTAGGCATCATCATCATCATCATCATCATCATCATCATCATCATCATCATCATCAAGTACTATGCCTACTGACGTAGGTGATCATGTCTCTCCACAACTTTCGATCTCTACAATTGTTTATAATTTCTGTTGTTGACCTTCTGCCAAGCCATTCTCTTAAGCTGTCTGGAATCTTTTCTCTTTGCTTCCCTTTATCTCTTCGTCCCTCAATTTTTCCAATTGTTAAATTTATTCCAGCTGTTCTCTTCTCATTACATGGCCACAAAATGATGACTGTTTCTTCCTAATATTGGAAATTAGCTCTCTTTTTGCTTTGACCTCTTTCAGAACGTTTTCATGACTCTTCTTAGCTGTCCATGGTATTCTCAACATCCTTCTGTAGAACCACAATTCTAAAGCCTCCAGTGATTTTAAAGTATGTTTTCCTATTGTCCATGATTCACACTAATAAGATAAGATTGTTTCTACAAAACATTTAAAAACGTTTTTGTTTTCTTGTTCCCATTTTCAAAAATGGATTGCCCCAAATCTTCCTAATTTTGTTTGGAAAGTTGCTTCTCCTTGAGCCATTCTGTATCTCACTTTTGTTGTACATTTACCATCTCACCTCTGTTGTACATCTACCATCTTACCTCTGTTGTACACCTACCATCGAACTTCTATTGTACATTTACCATCTCACCTCTGTTGTACATCTACCATCTAACTTCTATTGCACATCTACCATCTCACCTCTGTTATACATCTACCATCTCACCTATGTTGTACATCTACCATCTCACCTATGTTGTACATCTACCATCTCACCTATGTTGTACACCTACCATCTGAGGTCAACATTTACCTGTTTTAATATTGTCTAGGCTTACCTAACTTTAAACTAGTCATCATCAGGTTGCATGTCTTCTGCAGAGCATTGTACCCATCACAGTTCTTCTGAAAGAATCTATATCTCTAGCCAGATCTTCCACAGAACGTTGCATTCATCACAATCCATCTTAAGAAATATCTGTCAATAGCCAGATCTTTCACTTATTATGTTGTCATGTTCAATGTCTCATTGATGTCGTGAAACCAACTTTTTTTTTGTCTACCACTTCCTCGACTTCCAGGAAACCATACTTTTACCTTATTGTTCTTCCTAGCACGCTGTGTCTTTTGATTAGGCCATATCACTTTAATTTCCCCTGTAAGACATTGTTTTTACGCCAGATTTAATGTTTAAATCTTTTTATATGTCTTCATTGCTTCTTTCCATTAACCAAGGTATCTTACGGGTTTTCTGTTGTATTTTGTTTCGAATGAATCGTTTTTTTTTTGTCCAATACTGTCTATGATTCCCAACCAAACTATCGGGCAGACACATGAACTCAGTAATTGTAATGCTACTTCATTATTGGTAATGTGTCACTTGTTCTTCCTTCTACCAGAGCTCAACTTTTGTTTGGGAAATGAAAACAGCGACCTAGCGTTTTGGTGACCACTAAATATGAGTAGGAATCAACAATTGATATCTAATTTAGCACTCCCGTTGTATATCTCTCTCTGTCTCCATCTATATATATCTCTGTGAGTCTCTCTATATATATCTCTATCTCTCTATGTATCTCTCTATCTCTCTATATATCTATATATCTCTGTATTTTTATTTTATTATTTTTTTATTTATATAAGAATAGGTAGAATTGGTTGGAAAGAAAAGAAAACAAATGATGAAGTTTTAAAACAACAAAATGAAAAGAGAACTACTAAACACAATTAGAACAAGACAAATTAATTTTTGGGGGCATGTTAAAAGACACAACTGCCTAATAAAAGTAATATTGGAAGGGAAAATACAAGGTAAAAGAGACAGAGGCAGACCAAGACTAACATGGACGAGTAACATCAAAAGATGGACAAGTCAACCTATGACAATCTGCACCATCAAAGCAAGAGACAGAGTGGAATGGCGCTCCATGGTAGCCAACTTTCGATGCGGAGACGGCACTCAATGACGATGATTTCTATTTCTCTGTAACCTTATATCTCTCTCTATCTCTATATCACTCTCCATATCTCAATTCCTACTCACTATATCTATATCTCTCTGTGTCTGTTTGTTTCCTATTATACCTCTTAAGGTGCCGAGGGAGAATTGGTTAAATATCGAATCTCCCTTTTGTGATATTGACTGCAGAAAGTAGAAGATGGAAGTCAAGGACGCTTCTAGTTTAGGGGCGAATCATTTTAGCGGAAGAGCTAAGTTTACAACACACGGGAAAATGTCCACAAATAATCAACAACAGAAACAAACCAAACCAAGAAATATCCCGAAGCAGGATCAAACCCGTAGACCTCTACATGGCGCTTTGCCACACAAAAAAAAACAAACAAAAGCTAGAGAACGCGGTAAACTAAGCAACATAAAGAAGTTGCTATCATTGACGATGTCTTTCATGCACGTTTCTATTAAATAATGATATGATATGATATGATATGATATGATATGATATGATATGATATGATATGATATGATATGATATGATATGATATGATATGATATGATAATGATATGATAGGTTCTGGATTTAGTGTGTCAGAATTAAGATTAACACAAATATCAAGTACACACAATATACGGTGCCGCAAGTAAAGCTGTTGAAACATGCACAATAAACAAACAACGACATGAAGCACTAAACTAATACAAAGGCAAAACAAACTACGACGTTTCGGTTAAAGCTTTCAACAGGTTTAACAAACAAAGCAATTCAATTAAACAAAGAAATTAAAACCAGAAATACAAAACACTGATTTGAAAAAATGGCGAAAATAGACGATGGCCAGGCTTTACGAAGATGTTGTTTATGAGACTAATATATACAATTTGTATCGCTTCACCGAGCACTTTGGGACACTTCTTTTCATCCTTTTTCATTAGAATTACAATTGTTAACTTTTTGGCTCTCTTTGGTCAACTAAAATCCAACCTGCCATATTGTCTAGTAATCATGTAATCAACCCCTATGTAAATACCTGCCACAATAATAACATCAGATGGGAGATGCACCACAGAAATACAAAGCTGAATAGCTCAGGCTAAAACAAATAATTTAGTGCGATGTCCACGTAGCTTACAGACAGTTTTAACATGACAGCAAATTAGATAGCTTGAAAATGTTATCACTGACGTGATGGTCAGCTGGGCGGAGTGTTTCGATTAATGGGAAACATAAAAAAATACAACACTAAAAGACAAATTTGTTTACCTTTTGTCAAAGCGGCTAGACAGACCGAACTAAGTAATCTCTCTCTGGCCTCTAGCCGCGGTTCTATGGACTGGCATCTACGAAGACGTTGTCCAGATTTTCATGTTTTAGGACTATCCCACTCTGGCTTGTATCCTCGGTTCTATGAAAGTTGTCCAGATATCAGTGTGTTAGGACCATCTCACTCTGGCTTGTATCCTCGGTTCTATGAAAGTTGCCAAGATGTAAGTGTGTTAGGCCCATCTCACTCTGGCTTGTATCCTTAGTTTTATGAAAGTTGTCCAGGTGTCCGTATGTTAGGATCATCTCACTCTGGCTTGTATCCTTAGTTTTATGAAAGTTGTACAGGTGTCAGTGTGTTAGGACCATCTCACTCTGGCTTGTATCCTCGGTTCTATGAAAGTTGCCAAGATGTAAGTGTGTTAGGCCCATCTCACTCTGGCTTGTATCCTTAGTTTTATGAAAGTTGTCCAGGTGTCCGTATGTTAGGATCATCTCACTCTGGCTTGTATCCTTAGTTTTATGAAAGTTGTCCAGGTGTCCGTATGTTAGGATCATCTCACTCTGGCTTGTATCCTCGGTTTTATGAAAGTTGTCCAGGTGTCAGTGTGTTAGGATCATCTCACTCTGGCTTGTATCCTCGGTTCTATGAAAGTTGTCCATGTGTCAGTGTGTTAGGTCCATCCCACTCTGGCTTGTATCCTCGGTTTTATGAAAGTTGTCCAGGTGTCAGTGTGTTAGGATCATCTCACTCTGGCTTGTATCCTCGGTTCTATGAAAGTTGTCCATGTGTCAGTGTGTTAGGACCATCTCACTCTGGCTTGTATCCTCGGTTTTATGAAAGTTGTCCAGGTGTCAGTGTGTTAGGACCATCTCACTCTGGCTTGTATCCTTAGGTTTATGAAAGTTGTCCAGGTGTCAGTGTGTTATGACCATCTCACTCTGGCTTGTATCCTCAGTTTTATGAAAAGTGTCCAGGTGTCAGTGTGTTAGGACCATCTCACTCTGGCTTGTATCCTTAGTTTTATGAAAGTTGTCCAGGTGTCAGTGTGTTATGACCATCCCACTCTGGCTTGTATCCTCGGTTCTGTGAAAGTTGCCAAGATGTCAGTGTGATAGGACCATCTCACTCTGGCTTGTATCATTTCCGAGGCAGAAGTATGTTTACAACACTCGGGAACAATTCCCAAATAATCAAGAACAGAAAAAAAGAAAAATCGACAGCCCGAAGCAGGATCCTTACACTTCGACACAGCGCCTTGACATGAGAAACAAACGCCGTGAACACACATGCGTGGAAGACGTGGCCACTGTTAGCAACTTTTTTAGCTTGCTTAGTTGGCCGTGTGCTCTAGCGTTTCTCGTGGCATGTCGCTGTGTCAAGGAGTGCGGGTTCGATCATGCCCAGGCTGTGTTTACAAGTTGTATTTCTCTGTTGTTAATTACTTGTACTTATTTCCGACTATTGTAAATATGCCTTCTCCTGAAATGATTCGCTGATCTATCGCCTCGGAAGTTTACCTCCAGAGTAATATTAATTTATTATTATAGTGAAGGTAAAGCAAAAATAAAGGACTCAGCTTTAATAGCTAAATGATAGATGTAATGGTAACAACAAAGAAAACGACACCGAAATGCACAATAAAGACAAGTGGAACAATATTAAAACACGTAAATGAATTTTAAAATATGGGAACAGTGTTAATCTCAGATAGTAGATGTACAACAGAGGTGAGATACAGAATGGCTCAAGTAAAAGCAGCTTTCTAAAAAATGAGGAAGATACTATGGAATTCATTTTTGACAATAGAAACAAAACAAAGAGTTTTTAAATGTTATGTAGAGCCAATATTAACATATGGATGTGTATCATGGACAGTAGGACAACAGACAAGAAAATCACTGGAGGCTGTAAAAATGTGGTTTAACAGAAGAATGTTGAGAGTACCATGGACAGCTAAGAAGAGTAATGAAAACATTGTGAAAAAGATCAAAGCAAAGAGTGTGCTACTTCCAATATTAGGAAGAAACAATCATCATTCTTTGGCCATGTAATGAGAAGAGAACAACTGGAATATTGAATATTAATATGAGGGACGAAGAGATAGAGGGAAGCAAAGAGAAAAAATATCAGACAGCTTAAGAGAATGGCTTGGCAGAAGGTCAACAACAGAAACGATAAACAACTTTTGAGATTAAAAAACTGTGGAAAGACATGATCACCTACGCCAGCAGGCATGGTACTTGATGGTGATGATTATTATTTTGTTTTCAGGGATGTATCCTCGGTTTCCTGAATGTTGTACAGATGGCCGTGCTTTAAGACCATCTCACTCTGCCTGGGAAATGAGCACTCCAACCCCTGCCTAGACAACACACGAAGTACTGGGCAAAAAGGCTGTAGCACCTTTCAGGGCTCTACCTTAAGAGACAAGGTGTTAAAACTTCTTGAATGAAGATCAAGAGGGGAAGTGCTCTACCTAGTCTCGAGCGGTCATAATTTTAAATCAGAGCTACGTGATGAGGAAACTTACAGCAATAAGAGAGTATCATGGCATCGAATGTGATGGAACAAGAACTAGTCAATACTGAAGTATAATGAAAGCTATTACTGACGTTCTGGTTTTTAATTTTAGCAACAGCAAAGACTGTTTTTTTCCTACTTCTTCTCTATGGATGTTGTTTTATTGATTCCACTGGTTGGACAGCCTGAGAGATCAGATCAGAAATAAAGAACAGAGAAAAAAGCTAGGAATAATTCTCGCCAAAGAGTACATAAAAAAACAACAGATAAAATGGTTTGGTCACGTGATAAGGCAGAAAGATCAAAACACAACATAATGAATCTTCAATAAAAGTTGCGAGAACATCAGATCCAATGGCCGACCACGAAAAAAGATGGATTAACAGAATATTAGACACACTAGGAAACAGAAGAGCAGGAGAAGCAAACAGAAGAGCAAAAGAGCGCAAATTATATCTCCTCTAAAAGCTGAAAGGAAAATGAGGAAGGAAAGAAGAAGATTGATTGGATAAGGAGGACTTTGATAACAACAGAAATGTAGAGTTGCGGTGTTCGTACTCTGATTAAGATAGAAAGCAAAAAGTGGAAGAGAAATAATGTCAAAAAAGATTTAAAAAAAAACAACAGAGTTTTAGAGCGAAAAAGAGATACATAAAAGTGAGTTAAAACGAAAATAAACTAGAGGTAAAGAGAAACCAACTATGTCGAGACCAACAATGTCGAGACTACCAATGTCGAGACCAACAATGTCGAGACTACCAATGTCGAGACCAACGATGTCGAGACCAACAATGTCGAGACCAACAATATCGAGACCAACTATGTCGAGACCAACAATGTCGAGACCAACAATATCGAGACCAACAATGTCGAGACCAACAATGTCGATACCAACTATGTCGAGACCAACAATGTCGAGACCAACAATATCGAGACCAACTATGTCGAGACCAACAATGTCGAGACCAACAATGTCGAGACCAACAATGTCGAGACCAACTATGTCGAGACCAACAATATCGAGACCAACAATGTCGAGACCAACAATATCGAGACCAACTATGTCGAGACCAACAATGTCGAGACCAACTATGTCGAGACCAACAATGTCGAGACCAACTACGTCGAGACCAACAATGTCGAGACCAACAATGTCGAGACCAACAATGTCGAGACCAACAATGTCGAGACCAACAATATCGAGACCAACTATGTCGAGACCAACAATGTCGAGACCAACTATGTCGAGACCAACAATGTCGAGACCAACAATGTCGAGACCAACAATGTCGAGACCAACAATGTCGAGACCAACTATGTCGAGACCAACAATGTCGAGACCAACAATGTCGAGACCAACAATGTCGAGACCAACAATGTCGAGACCAACAATGTCGAGACCAACTATGTCGAGACCAACAATATCGAGACCAACTATGTCGAGACCAACAATGTCGAGACCAACAATGTCGAGACCAACAATGTCGAGACCAACAATGTCGAGACCAACAATGTCGAGACCAACAATGTCGAGACCAACAATATCGAGACCAACTATGTCGAGACCAACAATATCGAGACCAACTATGTCGAGACCAACAATGTCGAGACCAACTATGTCGAGACCAACAATATCGAGACCAACTATGTCGAGACCAACAATGTCGAGACCAACAATGTCGAGACCAACAATATCGAGACCAACAATGTCGAGACCAACAATGTCGAGACCAACAATGTCGAGACCAACAATATCGAGACCAACAATGTCGAGACCAACAATGTCGAGACCAACAATGTCGAGACCAACAATGTCGAGACCAACAATGTCGAGACCAACAATGTCGAGACCAACTATGTCGAGACCAACAATGTCGAGACCAACAATGTCGAGACCAACTATGTCGAGACCAACAATGTCGAGACCAACAATGTCGAGACCAACATTGAATGAGAAATATAAAAATACTGATAGCTGGAACTTCGTAGCATGGTGGTGGAAGCGGCTGCGTTTTTATCTTACTTGCGAAAGTAGAAAACTTTTGACCAGGCCGAGATTCGAACCAACGTTCTCTTGGTTTAGAACACGACAAGTTATCAACTCGACCACGGACGGGGTGATAATTTAAATTTTGGAGAGGAAGAGAGAGAGAAAGAGAAATAGAGTGAGAAAAAAGAGAGAGAAAAGAGAGAGATAAGAAAGAGAAAAAGAAAGAGAAAGAGAGAAAGAAAGAGTGAGAGCGAAAAAGAGAGAGAGAAAGAGAGTGAGAAAGAAAGAGGCAAAGAGAGAGAGAGAGTGTGTGTGCGACAGAGAGAAAAAGAGAACGAGAAAGAAAGTGAGAACGAAAGAGAGAGAGAGAGAGAAGGAAAGATAAAAGAGAAAGAAAATGAGAGAGAGAAAGAAATAGATAAGAGAGAAAAAGAAAGCGAGAAAAAGAGTGAGAGAAAGAAAGAGAAAGAAAGCGAGAAAAAAAAGTTAGAGAAAGAGAGAGAAAGAGAATGAAAAAGAGAGAGATAAAGAGAAAGAGAGAGAGAGAGAAAAAAAGAGAGAATGAGGGAGAGAAGGAAAGAGAGCGAGAGAAAGAGAAAGAAAATGGCAGAGTTGAGTTATTGATGCAGTGAAAACGTGAGAAATCGCGAGAGGTAGCGGCCTCGAGTAAAGATAAATACGACTTTGCTAAAAGTGAAAGAAAGAAAGATATCATTGAAACCACAAGCAGAGAGACCAGGCATCGTACAGTGCCCAAAGCTGCCATTATCACGTGCTTTCTCAGGGGTTTATTTTCGACCACAAGAGAAATATCCACCAGCCTGACCAGTGGATGTCTGGATCACATTTAATCCCAAGCAAACCATCTGTGATCAGGCTTTGGTTGTATATCTCACTCGTGAGTACTGTCACCCTCGACGTTGTGCTCGAGATATTCGCTATTTCTCTCGAGAAAATTGAGTTTTAATCCCCTCGTAAACTATCTGATTGAATATCTCAGCTCTTTCTCTGTCTGTCGGTCAGTCTGTCGGTCATCCTGTCGGTCAGTTTGTCTGTCGGTCAGTCTGTCTGTTAGTGACAGTCTATCTGTCAGTCAGTCTGTCTGTGAGTGACAGTCTGTCTGTCGGTCAGTCTGTCTATCGGTCAGTCTGTCGGTCAGTCTGTCTGTTAGTGACAGTCTGTCTGTTGGTCAGTCTGTCTGTCGGTCAGTCTGTCTGTGAGTGACAGTCTGTGTGTCGGTCAGTCTGTCTGTGAGTGACAGTCTGTCTGTCGGTCAGTCTGTCTGTGAATGGCAGTCTGTCTGTCGTCGGTCAATCTGTCTGTGAGTGGCAGTCTGTTTGTCGATCAGTCAACCTGTCGTCAGTCTGTCTGTCGGTCAGTCTGTCTGTGAGTGGTAGTATGTCTGTCGGTCAGTCTGTCGTCAGTCTGTCTATGAATGGCAGTCTTTCTGTGAGTGACAGTCTGTCTGTCGGTCAGTCTGTCTGTGAATGGCAGTCTGTCTGTCGTCGGTCAGTCTGTCTGTCGGTCAGTCAGTCAGTGAGTGGCAGTCTGTTTGTCGATCAGTCTGCCAGTCGTCAGTCTGTCTGTCGGTCAGTCTGTCTGTGAGTGGTAGTCTGTCTGTCGGTCAGTCAGTCTGTCTGTCAGTCAGTCTGTCTGTCAGTCAGTCTGTCTGTCGGTCAGTCTGTCGGTCGGTCAGTCTGTCTGTCGGTCAGTCTGTCTGTTTGTGAGTGACTGTCTGTCGGTCAGTCTGTCTGTCGGTCAGGCTGTCGGTCAGTCTGCCTGTCAGTCAGTCCGTCTGTCTGTCAGTCTGTCTGTCAGTCTGTCTGTGAGTGACTGTCTGTCGGTCAGTCTATCAGTCGGTCAGTCTGTCCGTTGGTCAGTGTGTCTTTCGGTCAGTCTGTCTGTCGCTCAGTCTGTCTGTCGGTCAGTCTGTCTGTGAGTAACAGTCTGTCTGTCGGTCAGTCTGTCGGTCGGTCAGTCTGTCTGTCGGTCAGTCTGTCTGTTTGTGAGTGACTGTCTGTCGGTCAGTCTGTCTGTCGGTCAGGCTGTCGGTCAGTCTGCCTGTCAGTCAGTCCGTCTGTCTGTCAGTCTGTCGGTCAGTCTGTCTGTCGCCCAGTCTGTCTGTCGGTCAGTCTATCAGTCGGTCAGTCTGTCCGTTGGTCAGTGTGTCTTTCGGTCAGTCTGTCTGTCGCTCAGTCTGTCTGTCGGTCAGTCTGTCTGTGAGTAACAGTCTGTCTGTCGGTCAGTCTGTCTGTGAGTGACAGTCTGTCTGTCAGTCAGTCTGTCTGTGAGTGACATTCTGTCTATCGGTCACTCTGTCTGTGAATGGCAGTCTGTCTGTCATCTGTCAGTCTGTCGGTCAATCTGTCTGTGAGTGACAGTCTGTCTGTCGGTCAGTCTGTCTGTGAGTAACAGTCTGTCTGTCGGTCAGTCTGTCTGTGAGTAACAGTCTGTCTGTCGGTCAGTCTGTCTGTGAGTAACAGTCTGTCTGTCAGTCAGTCTGTCTGTGAATGTCAGTCTGTCTGTCGGTCAGTCTGTCTGTGAATGGCAGTCTGTCTGTCATCTGTCAGTCTGTCGGTCAATCTGTCTGTGAGTGACAGTCTGTCTGTCGGCCAGTCTGTCTGTCGGCCAATCTGTCTGTGAGTGACAGTCTGTCTGTCGGTCAGTCTGTCTGTCGGTCAGTCTGTCTGTGATGTTTTTAAAGATTTGCTCAGTGTCTAGAGTGAACAAGCTTGGTGATAGGATGCATCCTTGTCTTACTCCTCTTTTTATATCCATGGGTGTAGAGTTCTCCTTGTTATATTTTATTATTGCTGTTTGCTCCCAGTATAAATTACATATTAGTCGTATGTCCATGTCATCTAGATGTATCTCTTTCAGGCATTCTATGAGTTGGTTATGGTGTATTCTATCAAAAGCTTTGGTGTAGTCTATAAAGCTGGCATATATTGGTTTGTTTACTTCTGTGTACTTTTCAATCAATGTTCTCATGCTGAATATGGCTTCTTTTGTCCCACTGTTTTTCCTGAATGGAAATGGCTACTCATCTAATTCAGTATTGATTTTATTCTGAAACCTTCCTTGTGTAACTTTTAGCAAGATTTTTGTAACATGGCTCATTAGGCTTATTGTTCTAAAATCACTGCATTCAACTGCACCATTCTTTTTAGGCAATGCAATGAAAAGTGAAGTTTTTTAGTTCATTTTGTATGTATCCTGCATCATATGTCATTGCATATGTGTGTGATCACTTTAATGCGAAAATCTTCTAGTGCCTGTATCATCTTTATCTGTATATTGTCAGGCCTTGCTGCCTTTCCCTTTTTCATTGTTTTTATAGCTGAATGTACATTTTATAATTGGTTTTTTATCCTTTCGTCATGAAATAATTCTGTTATATATTCCTGCCATCTATCGATTATAATATCTTTGTTGTCTGTTAGCATTCCTCTTTCTTTGTTTGTAATACATCTCCTTCCTGTAGCTTTTTTTTTTCATTAGTCATTCTCTTTATTTCTGTGTGCATCTCTCTTAAATTTTGTTTACTTTCCATATTTTCGACTTCTAGACAGCTTTGTTTGAGCCAATCTTCTTTTGCCTTTTTGCACATTTTCCGTATTTCATTGTCAATTCCCTTTTATCTGGCAGTGTCCTTCGCTTGACTTCTTTCTTCCATTTTTTTCTAAGATGGTGTCAGTTATCCATTTTTTTTTTCTTTTCCTTTTTGTGTAGAGTGTCACAGAGTTCTTGTGTGCTTTTGTTTATGCATTGCCATTTGGTTGTAACTTTTTCCTCAGGATTTTCTCTTCTGTACTGCTCAATCCCCTCTTCTAGCAGCTTCTGATACGTGTTTTTTTGCCTGTACAGTATAAGTTTCTTTTACATCTTTTTGATTTAAAGCTGTTTTATTTATTGGTATTGCTGAATTAGTCTTTTGTTTGTTTCTTTTTAATTTGATTTTCATTTTAATCATTACAGGATTGTCATCTGAATTAATATCTGCTCCTGGGTAGGTTTTGGCTTTCTTTACGCTGTTACGGAACCTTTCTTTTATCATTATGTAATCTATTTGATTCCTCTTCCTATCTCTAGGGCTTTTCCTCGTTTATAATTTCCTTTTCTCTTGTTCAAAGTAGGTGTTACAAATTATCAGCCTGTTTTCTTCACAGAATTGTATTAATCTTTCTCCTCTGTCATTTCTTTTTCCTAAACCATGATTTCCTGTAACGGTCTTGTATCTACCTTTTCCTACTTTAGCGTTCATGTCACCCATTACAATCAAGATGTCTGAAGATTTCACTTGCTTCATAACTGTGTTTTGATCTTCATAGTATGCCTCTATTTGTTCGTCTGTATAGTCTTGAGTAGGTGCGTGTGTCTGTATTATTGCTATGTCAAATGGTTTTGCCTTCTTTTTTTAATAGTATAATCCTATCATTGTATGTCAAGTGGATATTTATATATTTTTGTAGCTCTCGTTTTATTAGTATGCCTACTCCTCTTTGATGTTCTGTTGTGTTGTCTCAATATATAAATGTATATTTTTCGTCTGTATAGATAGCTTCACCTCAGTGCTCATTATTTGATTATTTACAATATAAGTATGAGTCAAAGTTTGATAATGTGTCATTCTTCAGTCTTTCCCAACATGACATTCAGTGACATTCAGTGACATTCAGTGGCATCGCTGTAAATGTCATGGAGACATTATCTTGGTCTCGCTCCTTTCAGCACCTCGTGACGTCACACAGGACTCGTACTTTCTTTCCATCCATCTTTATTCTTCACGAGATGTTCGATCTTATGTAATGAGTCTATGCCTGCCAGCCTTGCTTCTCTTATAAGTGTTCTTTTTAGTGTCTGGCAGTGTGTTCCTCTTTTACTGTATCCTGATGTTTCAGAAAGATGGACCTGTTTTGGAATTCTCTTGTTGTCTCTTCTCAGCATATATCCAACATATGTCCACATACTTCCTAATTGTAGATGAGATCGTTGATTGCATGGCCATTTCTCTTATCTCTATATTAGTATTGAATACATTCCATTGTACACAGAGTATTCGTCTAAGGCATTTGTCTTCAAAAGGATTTAGCTTTCTCTTAATCTCTTTTTTTTGTTTTCCAGCTTCCACTTAGGTCTTATCTCGACACACATTTATCGCTATGTACATCACTACCACATATCGAGACCATAGCTCGTTTCAAATCACTTGCCCAACTTCAAAACGCTATTTCTCAGAAACCGTTTGTTAAATCCTGTTGAAATGTTCCAAATATTATTAGAATGCAAAAGACCCTTTAAATGTATATTCAACAAATATCTTGCAGCTGCAGTTTTCTTAAAGCGGTGAAATTCTTTGATGTTTGTCAAAATTGTAAATTGTGAACCCCTAAATAATAGAAATTACCGTAGTTGCTGGTCTATGATTAATTTTCACTAGGTAAAGGCGTGGCTGTAATGGGGAAATAACTGAATAAGGAAAAACGCCAGGAGAATTATTGTCTTCTCAGTTGTAGGACGGACGATAATATCAAGGTATACCTGTATGTCCAATTTTCATAGTTGTGTGGTCCTGAAAAGGACCGTTTGTTGAACTAATTTAAGGTAATATAGGGGCCAACATTGTGGGGGCTATATACTTTCATTCTGAATCAGACGAGTCTAAAAAATTAATAACTGTTTGGGGTTGAACATTCCACAAACCATCATTTTTCCAATATTCCTCTTCCTGTTTTAAGATGTGGTCTTCACATTTAGCCCAATAATCTTTGTCTATATTTAATAAAGCGAGATTAGCAAGAGTCTTTACATCGCATATTTTGAATGTTGTATTTTCATCTGCCACTTGTCCTTTTAATTTTGCCCAGATTAGTTCTATTGGATTTAAATGAGCATGGTAAGGTGGCAGCCTCAAACTTATATGACCGTGCTCTTGGATAATCTTATCTATTTGAAAAATCTTTGTCCTCTGTTTTTGCTTTACTAGAGATAGTAATTCAGGTTTTAAGTACATGTTATTAAATTGTATGTGCTCCTTTGTGAGCCATATCTTAATAGCATCTTTTGTACTGGATGACGTCGGGACTTTATCTTCAAGTGCAACAATGTTGTGGTACGCTGCATTGTCCATTATTAGGCAAGATGGTCGATCTAGTGATGGGAGAACAGAATTTTCAATCCAATGTCTAAATATGTGACCATTCATCTCAGAGTGATAATCCCGATTGTCTATGGATTTTGAAAGAAAAATGAGCTCTGCATTCTGTATTAGTCCATGTTGTCGACTACCTGCATGAGCAATTATCAAGCGCTGTCCTTTGCTGCTAGGTATTAATCTCTTAATCTTTCCATCTGATGACTGCCATTCCCTTTGGTTAGTGTGGTGAGCATTGATCCAAGTTTCATCCAAGTACACAATATCATAACCTTGCTTGCGCACTTCTTTTACTTCACGTAAGTACTTGCTTCTCATGACTACTATATGTGGCTTCTCACAGATGATGTTTCGTCCATTGGAATACTTTCTGAATGTAAAGCCTGCAGCTCTCACATTCCTCCATAATGTAGACTTTGATATTTCAATACTGTTGTTCTTTTTCAGCGAAATTTTTAATTTTCTTATTGTAACAGTTTCATTCATACCCAACATTTTGCGAATTTCACTTCTAATAAGTTCACTGTCGAAATTATCCAACATTTTTGCTCTTCCTTGTGATTTTGTATATTTTGAACATTGACGGTCACGTGCTTGAATCCAACGATTAAATGACCGTTTAGATAAATCCAAAATGTGTCTTGTCCTATTCTCAGGGTTTTCTAAAGAATGAAATAATCTTCCTCGTTTAGCCTCTTTGCAAAAATAGTCATACATTTTTATTGCGATGTTTTGTAAACTGCAGAATTTCATTTTAAGACTCATGATAAATGTTATTGTTCCACGTCTACACTTATGAATGAACGGAAATGGAACACACAATTTCTCGTGTTTTTTACAAGTGTCTAATTGTGTCAAACAAACCACGGGGAAATCGTGCAAATACGTCAATTATACCGTGTATGGATTTGTACTCGCTATTTTTAGTTTAAAATACTGTAAACATTAAGTTTTGACTACATCAATGGGTCGTTATAAATTTATATAAATCAAATAAGCAACAATAATAACCAAATGTTTTTTTTATGAAATTAATTCCCTGTTGGGTTCTAATCATTATAACTTTACATGCAAATTTTCAATATAATACCACAAGCGGTTAAAAAGCTATCGATTTTAAAATTTGGGCACGAGTTATGAAACAAGCTATAAGTACAAACCTTCCTGTATATTCCTCTTACGTACGATACAAAATCAACCCCCCCCCCCCCTTTTCCTCTTTATTTTAACCCAACCTCTCACACAAATATACGCGCCTCCCACGCACATCAGCGATTGGCTCAGCGCCAACTTCCGTCATCCTGAGCCAGTTCTATTTTGCTAACATTTGCCAATCTGGCAACCATAAACGCTGAAGACACTGATAGGCGGGCTTCTTATCTGGTCACTTCCGCAACAATCCCTGGCCAATTGTCATGTCACAAAAGATGACCACGTGGTTATGCTAGTATAATCTAAACATAAAATATAGTTTGGAACATTTCAAGCAATAGAAAGACAAGGAAAACTACCACGTTTCGGCAAAAACCTTCATCAGGTATAACAGACAAATTAGAGTTATAAACCCAAGCCAGGAAACAAAAAAAAAAGTTTTTTTAAAATGGCGGTTAAGAAAGTCTTAAAAAAGACATTATGTCATGTATTACTGCCCTTGTATGTCTAAAACACCGTGTCATGTATTACTGCCCTTGTATGTCTAAAACATCATGTGTCATGTATTACTGCCCTTGTATGTCTAAAACATCATGTGTCATGTATTACTGCCCTTGTATGTCTAAAACATCATGCCATGTATTACTGCCCTTGTATGTCTAAAACATCATGTCATGTATTACTGCCCTTGTATGTCTAAAACATCATGTCATATATTACTGCCCTTGTATGTCTAAAACATCATGTCATGTATTACTGCCCTTGTATGTCTAAAACATCATGTCCTGTATTACTGCCCTTGTATGTCTAAAACATCATGCCATGTATTACTGCCCTTGTATGTCTAAAACATCATGCCATGTATTACTGCCCTTGTATGTCTAAAACATCATGTCATGTATTACTGCCCTTGTATGTCTAAAACATCATGCCAAGTATTACTGCCCTTGTATGTCTAAAACATCATGTCATGTATTACTGCCCTTGTATGTCTAAAACATCATGCCATGTATTACTGCCCTTGTATGTCTAAAACATCATGCCATGTATTACTGCCCTTGTATGTCTAAAACATCATGTCATGTATTACTGCCCTTGTATGTCTAAAACATCATGCCATGTATTACTGCCCTTGTATGTCTAAAACATCATGTCATGTATTACTGCCCTTCTATGTCTAAAACATCATGTCATGTATTACTGCCCTTGTATGTCTAAAACATCATGCCATGTATTACTGCCCTTGCATGTCTAAAACATCATGTCATGTATTACTGCCCTTGTATGTCTAAAACATCATGCCATGTATTACTGCCCTTGCATGTCTAAAACATCATGTCATGTATTACTGCCCTTGTATGTCTAAAACATCATGTCATGTATTACTGCCCCTGCATGTCTAAAACATCATGTCATGTATTACTGCCCTTGCATGTCTAAAACATCATGTCATGTATTACTGCCCATGTATGTCTAAAACATCATGTCATGTATTACTGCACTTGTATGTCTAAAACATCATGTCATGTATTACTGCCCATGTATGTCTAAAACATCATTATCCCCGAAGGTCTAAATAAAATAAAAGGGAATAGGAAGTGATCGTTGATATCTTGGGCGCGACACAAAAGCAACATCATTAACTGACAACAACATAGGTCAACGTGGATGTATCCGGCAGAGAAAGAAGGTCACGCCACAAGACCTAAGAAACAATTTTCAAAAGATCATTTAAGAGTTGACAGCTAAAGTACGAAAAATGGAGCAGTAAATGAGAATATGTTGTTAGGTGATGTAACACTTGGCGAGGACAATATTCCAACAAAACCAGATACTGGTACAGAACAGGGGAGACTGTAGACAGATCTTGAATAACTCATCGAGGTTCTGCGGTTCTATAAGCTCCCCAGAGAGCAAAGGGATGAGACAGGCAGACAACCTTATTTTCCTGGAACACCCTGTAACGTATAAGGCAGTCAAAATTGTCTAGAACAACAATCAGCTTCTAACTGGCCGCTTATGTCTCATACATCATATGATTTATTATTTTTTCTGTTTTCATAAAACAGCGTGTTGGTTATACCAATTAATGTATGAGTAGATGAGTAGTCATTGAGGAGAGGACGAGGGCACCCAGATTAAATTCACCGGAATGTCACCATTCATCGACAGGCTCCCTGCCATTCCAACAGCGCATCAAGAACTTCGATCCACGAACAGACACGATGCTTTCGATGTTCAACAGTCAGTAGCCGCCAACTTTTCAACATAAAAATCTTCAGAATTCCCAACAACAGAGGGCTAAGATGATGGGAGAACTAGCAGAGTAACATGGACATGTCACAAACAACAGAGGGCTAAGATGATGGGATGGGAGAACTAGCAGAGTAACATGGACATGTCACAAACAACAGAGGGCTAAGATGATGGGAGAACTAGCAGAGTAACATGGACATGTCACAAACAACAGAGGGCTAAGATGATGGGATGGGAGAACTAGCAGAGTAACATGGACATGTCACAAACAACAGAGGGCTAAGATGATGGGATGGGAGAACTAGCAGAGTAACATGGACATGTCACAAACAACAGAGGGCTAAGATGATGGGATGGGAGAACTAGCTGAGTAACATGGACATGTCACAAACAACAGAGGGCTAAGATGATGGGAGAACTAGCAGAGTAACATGGACATGTCACAAACAACAGAAGAAAACATGGAATTTGTGGTTTGTTGCAAAATTAGAGTCTCGTTAATTTATCAGAAAACATAACACAATCATATTCCAGCTTAATGGGTTCATTAAGCCCATAATGTCTTAATGTCAGTGTACAACCAGCCCCATATTTCCTAGTATAGCCGTGAGATAGTTCAATGTCAGTGTACAACCAGCCCCATATTTCCTAGTAGAGCTGTGAGATAGTTCAGATAACTCAAGCCGCTACTAATAAATAGACTTCAATGGAGGTCAGACTTACAACAACCGCACAACGTCATCTGTCGACCTTCCATTATGTTTGAGAACTAGGTAAGCCATTGCGTTGCCATGACAACAAAAGAACGACTAATACGATGGCGGTTTATCTCTTTATTCAAACATGGAAGTAGAACCAACAGGAGACGGACTTATCTAAAGCCTCATTACAATCACTGAGCTGCATCTTTATATATATACAAAAAAAAAAAAAAACTTAAACAAAGCTCTACAAGATTTTAATTAACAGGAAAACATGTTTTTTTTTTTTGCTCTCTCATAACTTATAATGCAACGAACTAAAATATTATGACTTAATTATAATTATGTTAATTCAGGGAAATGATTGACGTAACTATTTTATAGTCGGTAAATTACAGTAATGTATATGTCGTAAATTATCAGGCCACATACAGAATGTTGCATTCACCACAGTCAGTCAGAAAGAATCTCGGCCTCTAGTCAGATCTGCCACGTCTGTTGTTGTCATGTTCGAGGTTTCCTTTATGTGTTGATACCACCTTATTCTTGGTCTGCCCCTGAAGCGTCGCACAGGAACAATACCTTCCCTTAGCGTTCTTTCCAACCCTCTGTGTCTTTTGACGTGGCCATAGTATTTCATTTCCTCTGTAGACTTATGTTTATTAGCCAGTTCTTGTTCATGTTTCAATATATTATGTCTTTATTGCTCTTCTCCATTATCCCAGGTCTCTGAATAATTTAGCATTTTGTTTCGAGTGAATCGATTTTCTTCCTTGCTGTTTGGGAGATTGTCCATGATTTGCAACCATATTTTGTTATCAGGAAGAAACATGCCCTCAGTAATTTTACTTTTACTGCTGGTATTGTCCCACATGTTCTTCATGCCGTTTAATTTGTATCTTGCTATTGCTAATCTTCTTTTGATCTCTTTGTGGCAGTCTAAAGGCTTCAGTACATGGTATAGTGTGTGATGTTTCACATGTTACAAGATGAGTTCATTGACTTCTGTTTTACATATTTTTTCTTCTTCTCCTTTTTCTTTCCGTCCTCATTTGCCAGTCAGCGTCGACGGAAGATATCATTTGCAGTGTTTTCCTCTTCTGTTCACATTCGCTGCTGTTTTGTTTCTAGTGTTTTTAATAATCCACCAATCCATCTTTTTCGTGGTCGGCCCTTGGGTCTGGTGTTCTCACAACGTTTATTAAAGGCTCGTTGTGTTTTCATTTTTCTACCTTGTCACGTGGCCAACCCATTATATATGTATATGTAAAGAAAAAAATCAGTGTATTATTGTGTTTCATCATTCTCCTGCTACAAGTAGAATACGCTGAGAGAGGATTCAAGATTGTCAGAGAGACAGAGAACGATAACAAGAGAAGACTACAAAACAGTTTAGCAGTAAAGGGAACAAACTCGCCGAAATTAATCAAAGAGATTAGCATGAGGTCAAAGAATGAACGTAGGCACAGATCTTCACTTTAGCGAGCATTACTTGCTTCTTTTAGTGCATTTTAATACAAAGTTGACTTCTCTCTTTATCATATTCTCCCCAGTTCCTGTTTTCTATAGTTTTTTTTTTCTTTCTAGGTACCTCCTGTTTCTATTTTCTTTCAAACAGATTTGTAAAAAAAAAAACAAAAAAACACCACGATTTACACTCTATACATGTCTAGGGTATACGTTACAGAACTGTTTCAAATAGTAAGAGAAACATAGAAAGTTGTATTCGCCGGTACTTTACAACATATAATTCTGCAGAGACATCAGCAGAGAGAAGCTTTCAGCTATTTTTACTTCCCACGTTATGAAATAAAAAAAGACGTCACAGCTTACCCATAAAATTGAAAACGAATTCTCTGATATAACATCAATCATCTACGAATTCTTGAAATTAATTATTTAATATTTCCCTTCCTCATTTCGCTCTTTAATTTCTGTGTAAGCGAGTAATTTTCTCGCTCCAGCTAACTGCAAAAATATTTCTCATTTTCTACCGTGTGACCGTTGATCTTACTCATCAATCTAACCCTCGCTCTAGTGCTCGTGGTTTATGAAATATATGTATTAGTCTGTTTTTATTAGTGGCTCTATCTGAACTTTGATTTGGCTGAGCAGAATTCGTTCCTTTCTACAACGTGATCACTTGGGACCTGAGGATTAAGGTAAAGATTGAGAGGTCACTTGAGACCGAAAGATTAATGTGAAAATTGAAAAACTGGGATTATGGTGAAGATTGAGATATCACTTGGGACCTGAGGATTAAGGTGAAGATTGAGAGATCACTTGGGACTGAAAGATTAATGTGAAGACTGAAAGACTGGGATTATGGTGAAGGTTGAAAGACTGGGATTATGGTGAAGATTGAGAGACAGGGATTAAGGTGAAGATTGATAGACTGGTATTAAGGTGAAGATTGAGAAAAAGTTATTAAGGTGAAGATTGAGAAACAGTTATTATGGTGAAGATTGATGACTGGGATTATGGTGAAGTTTGAGAAACAGTTATTATGGTGAAGATTGATGACTGGGATTATGGTGAAGATTGATGACTGGGATTATGGTGAAGATTGAGAAACAGTTATTATGGTGAAGATTGATGACTGGGATTATGGTGAAGATTGATGACTGGGATTATGGTGAAGATTGATGACTGGGATTATGGTGAAGATTGATGACTGGGATTATGGTGAAGTTTGATGACTGGGATTATGGTGAAGATTGATGACTGGATTATGGTGAAGATTGATGACTGGGATTATGGTGAAGATTGATGACTGGGATTATGGTGAAGATTGAGAAACAGTTATTATGGTGAAGATTGAGAAACAGTTATTATGGTGAAGATTGATGACTGGGATTATGGTGAAGATTGAGAAACAGTCATTATGGTGAAGATTGATGACTGTGATTATGGTGAAAATTGAGAAACAGTTTTTATGGTTAAGATTGATGACTGGGATTATGGTGAAGATTGATGACTGGGATTATGATGAAGATTGATGACTGGGATTTAGATGAAGATTGATGACTGGGATTATGGTGTAGATTGATGACTGGGATTATGGTGAAGATTGATGGCTGGGATTATGGTGAAGATTGAGAAACAGTTATTATGGTGAAGATTGATGACTGTGATTATGGTGAAGATTGAGAAACAGTTATTTTGGTGAAGATTGAAGACTGGATTATGGTGAAGATTGAGAAACAGTTATTATGGTGAAGATTGAAGACTGGGATTATGGTGAAGATTGAGAAACAGTTATTATGGTGAAGATTGATGGCTGGGATTATGGTGAAGATTGATGACTGTGATTATGGTGAAGATTGAGAAACAGTTATTTTGGTGAAGATTGATGACTGGGATTATGGTGAAGATTGAGAAACAGTTATTATGGTGAAGATTGATGACTGGGATTATGGTGAAGATTGATGACTGGGATTATGGTGAAGATTGATGACTGGGATTATGGTGAAGATTGATGGCTGGGATTATGGTGAAGATTGATAAACGGTTATTATGGTGAAGATTGATGACTGGGATTATGGTCAAGATTGAGAAACGGTTATTATGGTGAAGGTTGAGAAACAGTTATTATGGTGAAGATTGATGACTGGGATTATGGTGAAGATTGATGACTGGGATTACGGTGAAGATTGATGACTGGGATTATGGTGAAGATTGAGAGACTGGGATTATGGTGAAGATTGATGATTGGGATTATGGTGAAGATTAAGAGACTGGGATTATGGTGAAGATTGAGAAACTGGGATTATGGTGAAGATTGATGACTGGGACTATGGAGAAGATTGAGAAACTGGGATTATTGGGACGATTGATGACTGTAATTATGGTGAAGATTGAGAAACTGGGATTATGGTGAAGATTGATGATTGGGATTATGGTGAAGAATGAGAAACAGTTATTAGGGTATAGAAATGAGAGACTGAGATACGAGTGAATATTGAGAGACTGGGAGTGGGGTAACGTGTGAGGAGGGACTGTGATTGAGGTGGCGACTGAGAGACTGGGAGTGGGGTAACGTGTGAGGAGGGACTGTGATTGAGGTGGCGACTGAGAGACTGGGAGTGGGGAGAAGACTGAGAGCCAGGGAGTAGAGTGAAGATTAAATGAACTGAAGTAGGGGGATTTAGAAACAGGGATTATGTAGATATGTCAAGATCACACCACCTTCTCCATTTCTGGTGGCAATTGTAGCAGAGCCATCTGTGTATATGTGTGACCAGAAGTCCTGTGGGTAGTTGTCGTTTGTGTGTTTTTATACAATGTGTTTTCTCTCTGTGACTGTTAGGGTGCCTTTTTTCATGATTCCTATTATGTTTTCCTTAAGTTCTGACATTTTGTGTTTCCCATGAGGAGTCATATCAGATGGGCTTATGGTTCCAGCATAGGTTGGGACAGTACTGTGTCACTAGTTGTCAGTTCTTTGGAGATTGCAGTGAAGTTTCTCCTCTTTTGTCTTCCTTTTCCGAAACCAGTTATTCTTTGGTGCATGGGGTGGTTAGGGAGCCTTTTATATTTCTCCGCTTGTTGCAATACTTTAGTGACCCGTCTGTCTTCTAAAGGTTGTAAACCTGTTACTGTTTCTAGAGTCTCTATAGGTATAGATTTCATAGCACCAGAGATGGTACAGGCAGCCTGGTTTTGTGTTTTGTTAATTTTGCTAAGGTATGATTTGGAAGCTGTAGCCCTGGCTGTGACTCCATACTCTAGGACTGGTCTTACTCTTCCTACGTATAGTCGTTTCAAGATATTGCTGTCTGCTCCCCAGTCCGTTCCTGTCAATTTCTTCATAATATCTGCTCGTTTTCTGGCTCTTTTGTTTGCTTTGTCTATCTGATTTATCCATGTCATTCTGCGATTCATGGTGACGCCAAGATATGTTGGGTTTTGGTCAAAAGGAAGTGTATGGTCTTTTATCTTCAAGTTTGCAGAGAGTGTGTTTCTTGATAGGTTGAAAATTGTGTATGTAGTTTTTTTTTTCCCTTAATTGGTAGTAACCAGGTGTTCATCCATTTTTGAATTCTTGAAATTAATTATTTAATATTTCCCTTCCTCATTTCGCTCTTTAATTTCTGTGTAAGCGAGTAATTTTCTCGCTCCAGCTAACTGCAAAAATATTTCTCATTTTCTACCGTGTGACCGTTGATCTTACTCATCAATCTAACCCTCGCTCTAGTGCTCGTGGTTTATGAAATATATGTATTAGTCTGTTTTTATTAGTGGCTCTATCTGAACTTTGATTTGGCTGAGCAGAATTCGTTCCTTTCTACAACGTGATCACTTGGGACCTGAGGATTAAGGTAAAGATTGAGAGGTCACTTGATACCGAAAGATTAATGTGAAAATTGAAAAACTGGGATTATGGTGAAGATTGAGATATCACTTGGGACCTGAGGATTAAGGTGAAGATTGAGAGATCACTTGGGACTGAAAGATTAATGTGAAGACTGAAAGACTGGGATTATGGTGAAGGTTGAAAGACTGGGATTATGGTGAAGATTGAGAGACAGGGATTAAGGTGAAGATTGAGAAAAAGTTATTAAGGTGAAGATTGAGAAACAGTTATTATGGTGAAGATTGATGACTGGGATTATGGTGAAGATTGAGAAACAGTTATTATGGTGAAGATTGATGACTGGGATTATGGTGAAGATTGATGACTGGGATTATGGTGAAGATTGAGAAACAGTTATTATGGTGAAGATTGATGACTGGGATTATGGTGAAGATTGATGACTGGGATTATGGTGAAGATTGATGACTGGGATTGTGGTGAAGATTGATGACTGGGATTATGGTGAAGTTTGATGACTGGGATTATGGTGAAGATTGATGACTGGGATTATGGTGAAGATTGATGACTGGGATTTAGGTGAAGATTGATGACTGTGATTATGGTGAAGATTGATGACTGGAATTATGGTGAAGATTGATGACTGGGATTATGGTGAAGATTGAAAAACAGTTATTATGGTGACGATTGATGACTGGGATTATGGTGAAGATTGATGACTGGGATTATGGTGAAGATTGAGAAACAGTTATTATGGTGAAGATTGATGACTGGGATTATGGTGAAGATTGAGAAACAGTCATTATGGTGAAGATTGATGACTGTGATTATGGTGAAGATTGAGAAACAGTTATTATGGTTAAGATTGATGACTGGGATTATGGTGAAGATTGATGACTGGGATTATGGTAAAGATTGATGACTGGGATTTAGATGAAGATTGATGACTGGGATTATGGTGTAGATTGATGACTGGGATTATGGTGAAGATTGATGGCTGGGATTATGGTGAAGATTGAGAAACATTTATTATGGTGAAGATTGATGACTGTGATTATGGTGAAGATTGAGAAACAGTTATTATGGTGAAGATTGATGACTGGATTATGGTGAAGATTGAGAAACAGTTATTATGGTGAAGATTGAAGACTGGGATTATGGTGAGGATTGAGAAACAGTTATTATGGTGAAGATTGATGGCTGGGATTATGGTGAAGATTGATGACTGTGATTATGGTGAAGATTGAGAAACAGTTATTTTGGTGAAGATTGATGACTGGGATTATGGTGAAGATTGAGAAACAGTTATTATGGTGAAGATTGATGACTGGGATTATGGTGAAGATTGATGACAGGGATTATGGTGAAGATTGATGACTGGGATTATGGTGAAGATTGATGGCTGGGATTATGGTGAAGATTGATAAACGGTTATTATAGTGAAGAATGATGACTGGGATTATGGTGAAGATTGAAGACTGGGATTATGGTGAAGATTGAGAAACAGTTATTATGGTGAAGATTGAGAAACGGTTATTATGGTGAAGATTGAGAAACAGTTATTTTGGTGAAGATTTGTGACTGGGATTATGGTGAAGATTGAGAGACTGGGATTATGGTGAAGATTGATGATTGGGATTATGGTGAAGATTAAGAGACTGGGATTATGGTGAAGATTGAAAAACAGTTATTATGGTGACGATTGATGACTGGGATTATGGTGAAGATTGATGACTGGGATTATGGTGAAGATTGAGAAACACTTATTATGGTGAAGATTGATGACAGGGATTATGGTGAAGATTGAGAAACAGTCATTATGGTGAAGATTGATGACTGTGATTATGGTGAAGATTGAGAAACAGTTATTGTGGTGAAGATTGATGACTGGGATTATGGTGAAGATTGATGACTGGAATTATGGTGAAGATTGATGACTGGGATTTAGATGAAGATTGATGACTGGGATTATGGTGTAGATTGATGACTGGGATTATGGTGAAGATTGATGGCTGGGATTATGGTGAAGATTGAGAAACAGTTATTATGGTGAAGATTGATGACTGTGATTATGGTGAAGATTGAGAAACAGTTATTATGGTGAAGATTGATGACTGGATTATGGTGAAGATTGAGAAACAGTTATTATGGTGAAGATTGATGACTGTGATTATGGTGAAGATTGAGAAACAGTTATTTTGGTGAAGATTGATGACTGGATTATGGTGAAGATTGAGAAACAGTTATTATGGCGAAGATTGAAGACTGGGATTATGGTGAAGATTGAGAAACAGTTATTATGGTGAAGATTGATGACTGGGATTATGGTGAAGATTGATGACTGTGATTATGGTGAAGATTGAGAAACAGTTATTTTGGTGAAGATTGATGACTGGGATTATGGTGAAGATTGAGAAACAGTTATTATGGTGAAGATTGATGACTGGGATTATGGTGAAGATTGATGACTGGGATTATGGTGAAGATTGATGACTGGGATTATGGTGAAGATTGATGGCTGGGATTATGGTGAAGATTGATAAACGGTTATTATGGTGAAGATTGATGACTGGGATTATGGTGAAGATTGATGACTGGGATTATGGTCAAGATTGAGAAACGGTTATTATGGTGAAGGTTGAGAAACAGTTATTATGGTGAAGATTGATGACTGGGATTATGGTGAAGATTGATGACTGGGATTACGGTGAAGATTGATGACTGGGATTATGGTGAAGATTGAGAGACTGGGATTATGGTGAAGATTGATGATTGGGATTATGGTGAAGATTAAGAGACTGGGATTATGGTGAAGATTGAGAAACTGGGATTATGGTGAAGATTGATGACTGGGACTATGGTGAAGATTGAGAAACTGGGATTATTGGGACGATTGATGACTGTAATTATGGTGAAGATTGAGAAACTGGGATTATGGTGAAGATTGATGATTGGGATTATGGTGAAGAATGAGAAACAGTTATTAGGGTATAGAAATGAGAGACTGAGATACGAGTGAATATTGAGAGACTGGGAGTGGGGTAACGTGTGAGGAGGGACTGTGATTGAGGTGGCGACTGAGAGACTGGGAGTGGGGTAACGTGTGAGGAGGGACTGTGATTGAGGTGGCGACTGAGAGACTGGGAGTGGGGAGAAGACTGAGAGCCAGGGAGTAGAGTGAAGATTAAATGAACTGAAGTAGGGGGATTTAGAAACAGGGATTATGTAGATATGTCAAGATCACACCACCTTCTCCATTTCTGGTGGCAATTGTAGCAGAGCCATCTGTGTATATGTGTGACCAGAAGTCCTGTGGGTAGTTGTCGTTTGTGTGTTTTTATACAATGTGTTTTCTCTCTGTGACTGTTAGGGTGCCTTTTTTCATGATTCCTATTATGTTTTCCTTAAGTTCTGACATTTTGTGTTTCCCATGAGGAGTCATATCAGATGGGCTTATGGTTCCAGCATAGGTTGGGACAGTACTGTGTCACTAGTTGTCAGTTCTTTGGAGATTGCAGTGAAGTTTCTCCTCTTTTGTCTTCCTTTTCCGAAACCAGTTATTCTTTGGTGCATGGGGTGGTTAGGGAGCCTTTTATATTTCTCCGCTTGTTGCAATACTTTAGTGACCCGTCTGTCTTCTAAAGGTTGTAAACCTGTTACTGTTTCTAGAGTCTCTATAGGTATAGATTTCATAGCACCAGAGATGGTACAGGCAGCCTGGTTTTGTGCTTTGTTAATTTTGCTAAGGTATGATTTGGAAGCTGTAGCCCTGGCTGTGACTCCATACTCTAGGACTGGTCTTACTCTTCCTACGTATAGTCGTTTCAAGATATTGCTGTCTGCTCCCCAGTCCGTTCCTGTCAATTTCTTCATAATATCTGCTCGTTTTCTGGCTCTTTTGTTTGCTTTGTCTATCTGATTTATCCATGTCATTCTGCGATTCATGGTGACGCCAAGATATGTTGGGTTTTGGTCAAAAGGAAGTGTATGGTCTTTTATCTTCAAGTTTGCAGAGAGTGTGTTTCTTGATAGGTTGAAAATTGTGTATGTAGTTTTTTTTTTCCCTTAATTGGTAGTAACCAGGTGTTCATCCATTTTTGAATTCTTGAAATTAATTATTTAATATTTCCCTTCCTCATTTTGCTCTTTAATTTCTGTGTAAGCGAGTAATTTTCTCGCTCCAGCTAACTGCAAAAATATTTCTCATTTTCTACCGTGTGACCGTTGATCTTACTCATCAATCTAACCCTCGCTCTAGTGCTCGTGGTTTATGAAATATATGTATTAGTCTGTTTTTATTAGTGGCTCTATCTGAACTTTGATTTGGCTGAGCAGAATTCGTTCCTTTCTACAACGTGATCACTTGGGACCTGAGGATTAAGGTAAAGATTGAGAGGTCACTTGAGACCGAAAGATTAATGTGAAAATTGAAAACTGGGATTATGGTGAAGATTGAGATATCACTTGGGACCTGAGGATTAAGGTGAAGATTGAGAGATCACTTGGGACTGAAAGATTAATGTGAAGACTGAAAGACTGGGATTATGGTAAAGGTTGAAAGACTGGGATTATGGTGAAGATTGAGAGACAGGGATTAAGGTGAAGATTGAGAAAAAGTTATTAAGGTGAAGATTGAGAAACAGTTATTATGGTGAAGATTGATGACTGGGATTATGGTGAAGATTGAGAAACAGTTATTATGGTGAAGATTGATGACTGGGATTATGGTGAAGATTGATGACTGGGATTATGGTGAAGATTGAGAAACAGTTATTATGGTGAAGATTGATGACTGGGATTATGGTGAAGATTGATGACTGGGATTATGGTGAAGATTGATGACTGGGATTATGGTGAAGATTGATGACTGGGATTATGGTGAAGTTTGATGACTGGGATTATGGTGAAGATTGATGACTGGGATTATGGTGACGATTGATGACTGGGATTTAGGTGAAGATTGATGACTGTGATTATGGTGAAGATTGATGACTGGAATTATGGTGAAGATTGATGACTGGGATTATGGTGAAGATTGAAAAACAGTTATTATGGTGACGATTGATGACTGGGATTATGGTGAAGATTGATGACTGGGATTATGGTGAAGATTGAGAAACAGTTATTATGGTGAAGATTGATGACTGGGATTATGGTGAAGATTGAGAAACAGTCATTATGGTGAAGATTGATGACTGTGATTATGGTGAAGATTGAGAAACAGTTATTATGGTTAAGATTGATGACTGGGATTATGGTGAAGATTGATGACTGGGATTATGGTGAAGATTGATGACTGGGATTTAGATGAAGATTGATGACTGGGATTATGGTGTAGATTGATGACTGGGATTATGGTGAAGATTGATGGCTGGGATTATGGTGAAGATTGAGAAACATTTATTATGGTGAAGATTGATGACTGTGATTATGGTGAAGATTGAGAAACAGTTATTATGGTGAAGATTGATGACTGGATTATGGTGAAGATTGAGAAACAGTTATTATGGTGAAGATTGAAGACTGGGATTATGGTGAAGATTGAGAAACAGTTATTATGGTGAAGATTGATGGCTGGGATTATGGTGAAGATTGATGACTGTGATTATGGTGAAGATTGAGAAACAGTTATTTTGGTGAAGATTGATGACTGGGATTATGGTGAAGATTGAGAAACAGTTATTATGGTGAAGATTGATGACTGGGATTATGGTGAAGATTGATGACTGGGATTATGGTGAAGATTGATGACTGGGATTATGGTGAAGATTGATGGCTGGGATTATGGTGAAGATTGATAAACGGTTATTATGGTGAAGATTGATGACTGGGATTATGGTGAAGATTGATGACTGGGATTATGGTGAAGATTGAGAAACAGTTATTATGGTGAAGATTGAGAAACGGTTATTATGGTGAAGATTGAGAAACAGTTATTTTGGTGAAGATTTGTGACTGGGATTATGGTGAAGATTGAGAGACTGGGATTATGGTGAAGATTGATGATTGGGATTATGGTGAAGATTAAGAGACTGGGATTATGGTGAAGATTGAAAAACAGTTATTATGGTGACGATTGATGACTGGGATTATGGTGAAGATTGATGACTGGGATTATGGTGAAGATTGAGAAACAGTTATTATGGTGAAGATTGATGACAGGGATTATGGTGAAGATTGAGAAACAGTCATTATGGTGAAGATTGATGACTGTGATTATGGTGAAGATTGAGAAACAGTTATTGTGGTGAAGATTGATGACTGGGATTATGGTGAAGATTGATGACTGGGATTATGGTGAAGATTGATGATTGGGATTATGGTGAAGAATGAGAAACAGTTATTAGGGTATAGAAATGAGAGACTGAGATACGAGTGAATATTGAGAGACTGGGAGTGGGGTAACGTGTGAGGAGGGACTGTGATTGAGGTGGCGACTGAGAGACTGGGAGTGGGGTAACGTGTGAGGAGGGACTGTGATTGAGGTGGCGACTGAGAGACTGGGAGTGGGGAGAAGACTGAGAGCCAGGGAGTAGAGTGAAGATTAAATGAACTGAAGTAGGGGGATTTAGAAACAGGGATTATGTAGATATGTCAAGATCACACCACCTTCTCCATTTCTGGTGGCAATTGTAGCAGAGCCATCTGTGTATATGTGTGACCAGAAGTCCTGTGGGTAGTTGTCGTTTGTGTGTTTTTATACAATGTGTTTTCTCTCTGTGACTGTTAGGGTGCCTTTTTTCATGATTCCTATTATGTTTTCCTTAAGTTCTGACATTTTGTGTTTCCCATGAGGAGTCATATCAGATGGGCTTATGGTTCCAGCATAGGTTGGGACAGTACTGTGTCACTAGTTGTCAGTTCTTTGGAGATTGCAGTGAAGTTTCTCCTCTTTTGTCTTCCTTTTCCGAAACCAGTTATTCTTTGGTGCATGGGGTGGTTAGGGAGCCTTTTATATTTCTCCGCTTGTTGCAATACTTTAGTGACCCGTCTGTCTTCTAAAGGTTGTAAACCTGTTACTGTTTCTAGAGTCTCTATAGGTATAGATTTCATAGCACCAGAGATGGTACAGGCAGCCTGGTTTTGTGCTTTGTTAATTTTGCTAAGGTATGATTTGGAAGCTGTAGCCCTGGCTGTGACTCCATACTCTAGGACTGGTCTTACTCTTCCTACGTATAGTCGTTTCAAGATATTGCTGTCTGCTCCCCAGTCCGTTCCTGTCAATTTCTTCATAATATCTGCTCGTTTTCTGGCTCTTTTGTTTGCTTTGTCTATCTGATTTATCCATGTCATTCTGCGATTCATGGTGACGCCAAGATATGTTGGGTTTTGGTCAAAAGGAAGTGTATGGTCTTTTATCTTCAAGTTTGCAGAGAGTGTGTTTCTTGATAGGTTGAAAATTGTGTATGTAGTTTTTTTTTCCCTTAATTGGTAGTAACCAGGTGTTCATCCATTTTTGAATTCTTGAAATTAATTATTTAATATTTCCCTTCCTCATTTTGCTCTTTAATTTCTGTGTAAGCGAGTAATTTTCTCGCTCCAGCTAACTGCAAAAATATTTCTCATTTTCTACCGTGTGACCGTTGATCTTACTCATCAATCTAACCCTCGCTCTAGTGCTCGTGGTTTATGAAATATATGTATTAGTCTGTTTTTATTAGTGGCTCTATCTGAACTTTGATTTGGCTGAGCAGAATTCGTTCCTTTCTACAACGTGATCACTTGGGACCTGAGGATTAAGGTAAAGATTGAGAGGTCACTTGAGACCGAAAGATTAATGTGAAAATTGAAAAACTGGGATTATGGTGAAGATTGAGATATCACTTGGGACCTGAGGATTAAGGTGAAGATTGAGAGATCACTTGGGACTGAAAGATTAATGTGAAGACTGAAAGACTGGGATTATGGTAAAGGTTGAAAGACTGGGATTATGGTGAAGATTGAGAGACAGGGATTAAGGTGAAGATTGAGAAAAAGTTATTAAGGTGAAGATTGAGAAACAGTTATTATGGTGAAGATTGATGACTGGGATTATGGTGAAGATTGAGAAACAGTTATTATGGTGAAGATTGATGACTGGGATTATGGTGAAGATTGATGACTGGGATTATGGTGAAGATTGAGAAACAGTTATTATGGTGAAGATTGATGACTGGGATTATGGTGAAGATTGATGACTGGGATTATGGTGAAGATTGATGACTGGGATTATGGTGAAGATTGATGACTGGGATTATGGTGAAGTTTGATGACTGGGATTATGGTGAAGATTGATGACTGGGATTATGGTGACGATTGATGACTGGGATTTAGGTGAAGATTGATGACTGTGATTATGGTGAAGATTGATGACTGGAATTATGGTGAAGATTGATGACTGGGATTATGGTGAAGATTGAAAAACAGTTATTATGGTGACGATTGATGACTGGGATTATGGTGAAGATTGATGACTGGGATTATGGTGAAGATTGAGAAACAGTTATTATGGTGAAGATTGATGACTGGGATTATGGTGAAGATTGAGAAACAGTCATTATGGTGAAGATTGATGACTGTGATTATGGTGAAGATTGAGAAACAGTTATTATGGTTAAGATTGATGACTGGGATTATGGTGAAGATTGATGACTGGGATTATGGTGAAGATTGATGACTGGGATTTAGATGAAGATTGATGACTGGGATTATGGTGTAGATTGATGACTGGGATTATGGTGAAGATTGATGGCTGGGATTATGGTGAAGATTGAGAAACATTTATTATGGTGAAGATTGATGACTGTGATTATGGTGAAGATTGAGAAACAGTTATTATGGTGAAGATTGATGACTGGATTATGGTGAAGATTGAGAAACAGTTATTATGGTGAAGATTGAAGACTGGGATTATGGTGAAGATTGAGAAACAGTTATTATGGTGAAGATTGATGGCTGGGATTATGGTGAAGATTGATGACTGTGATTATGGTGAAGATTGAGGAACAGTTATTTTGGTGAAGATTGATGACTGGGATTATGGTGAAGATTGAGAAACAGTTATTATGGTGAAGATTGATGACTGGGATTATGGTGAAGATTGATGACTGGGATTATGGTGAAGATTGATGACTGGGATTATGGTGAAGATTGATGGCTGGGATTATGGTGAAGATTGATAAACGGTTATTATGGTGAAGATTGATGACTGGGATTATGGTGAAGATTGATGACTGGGATTATGGTGAAGATTGAGAAACAGTTATTATGGTGAAGATTGAGAAACGGTTATTATGGTGAAGATTGTGAAACAGTTATTTTGGTGAAGATTTGTGACTGGGATTATGGTGAAGATTGAGAGACTGGGATTATGGTGAAGATTGATGATTGGGATTATGGTGAAGATTAAGAGACTGGGATTATGGTGAAGATTGAAAAACAGTTATTATGGTGACGATTGATGACTGGGATTATGGTGAAGATTGATGACTGGGATTATGGTGAAGATTGAGAAACAGTTATTATGGTGAAGATTGATGACAGGGATTATGGTGAAGATTGAGAAACAGTCATTATGGTGAAGATTGATGACTGTGATTATGGTGAAGATTGAGAAACAGTTATTGTGGTGAAGATTGATGACTGGGATTATGGTGAAGATTGATGACTGGGATTATGGTGAAGATTGATGACTGGGATTTAGATGAAGATTGATGACTGGGATTATGGTGTAGATTGATGACTGGGATTATGGTGAAGATTGATGGCTGGGATTATGGTGAAGATTGAGAAACATTTATTATGGTGAAGATTGATGACTGTGATTATGGTGAAGATTGAGAAACAGTTATTATGGTGAAGATTGATGACTGGATTATGGTGAAGATTGAGAAACAGTTATTATGGTGAAGATTGAAGACTGGGATTATGGTGAAGATTGAGAAACAGTTATTATGGTGAAGATAGATGGCTGGGATTATGGTGAAGATTAATGACTGTGATTATGGTGAAGATTGAGAAACAGTTATTTTGGTGAAGATTGATGACTGGGATTATGGTGAAGATTGAGAAACAGTTATTATGGTGAAGATTGATGACTGGGATTATGGTGAAGATTGATGACTGGGATTATGGTGAAGATTGATGACTGGGATTATGGTGAAGATTGATGGCTGGGATTATGGTGAAGATTGATAAACGGTTATTATGGTGAAGATTGATGACTGGGATTATGGTGAAGATTGATGACTGGGATTATGGTGAAGATTGAGAAACAGTTATTATGGTGAAGATTGAGAAACGGTTATTATGGTGAAGATTGAGAAACAGTTATTTTGGTGAAGATTTGTGACTGGGATTATGGTGAAGATTGAGAGACTGGGATTATGGTGAAGATTGATGATTGGGATTATGGTGAAGATTAAGAGACTGGGATTATGGTGAAGATTGAAAAACAGTTATTATGGTGACGATTGATGACTGGGATTATGGTGAAGATTGATGACTGGGATTATGGTGAAGATTGAGAAACAGTTATTATGGTGAAGATTGATGACAGGGATTATGGTGAAGATTGAGAAACAGTCATTATGGTGAAGATTGATGACTGTGATTATGGTGAAGATTGAGAAACAGTTATTGTGGTGAAGATTGATGACTGGGATTATGGTGAAGATTGATGACTGGGATTATGGTGAAGATTGATGACTGGGATTTAGATGAAGATTGATGACTGGGATTATGGTGTAGATTGATGACTGGGATTATGGTGAAGATTGATGGCTGGGATTATGGTGAAGATTGAGAAACAGTTATTATGGTGAAGATTGATGACTGTGATTATGGTGAAGATTGATGACTGGGATTATGGTGAAGATTGAGAAACAGTTATTATGGTGAAGATTGATGACTGGGATTATGGTGAAGATTGATGACTGGGATTATGGTGAAGATTGATGACTGGGATTATGGTGAAGATTGATGACTGGGATTATGGTGAAGTTTGATGACTGGGATTATGGTGAAGATTGATGACTGGGATTATGGTGACGATTGATGACTGGGATTTAGGTGAAGATTGATGACTGTGATTATGGTGAAGATTGATGACTGGAATTATGGTGAAGATTGATGACTGGGATTATGGTGAAGATTGATGACTGGGATTATGGTGAAGATTGAGAAACAGTTATTATGGTGAAGATTGATGACTGGGATTATGGTGAAGATTGAGAAACAGTCATTATGGTGAAGATTGATGACTGTGATTATGGTGAAGATTGAGAAACAGTTATTATGGTTAAGATTGATGACTGGGATTATGGTGAAGATTGATGACTGGGATTATGGGGAAGATTGATGACTGGGATTTAGATGAAGATTGATGACTGGGATTATGGTGTAGATTGATGACTGGGATTATGGTGAAGATTGATGGCTGGGATTATGGTGAAGATTGAGAAACATTTATTATGGTGAAGATTGATGACTGGGATTATGGTGAAGATTGAGAAACAGTTATTATGGTGAAGATTGATGACTGGGATTATGGTGAAGATTGATGACTGGGATTATGGTGAAGATTGATGACTGGGATTATGGTGAAGATTGATGGCTGGGATTATGGTGAAGATTGATAAACGGTTATTATGGTGAAGATTGATGACTGGGATTATGGTGAAGATTGATGACTGGGATTATGGTGAAGATTGAGAAACAGTTATTATGGTGAAGATTGAGAAACGGTTATTATGGTGAAGATTGAGAAACAGTTATTTTGGTGAATATTTGTGACTGGGATTATGGTGAAGATTGAGAGACTGGGATTATGGTGAAGATTGATGATTGGGATTATGGTGAAGATTAAGAGACTGGGATTATGGTGAAGATTGAAAAACAGTTATTATGGTGACGATTGATGACTGGGATTATGGTGAAGATTGATGACTGGGATTATGGTGAAGATTGAGAAACAGTTATTATGGTGAAGATTGATGACAGGGATTATGGTGAAGATTGAGAAACAGTCATTATGGTGAAGATTGATGACTGTGATTATGGTGAAGATTGAGAAACAGTTATTGTGGTGAAGATTGATGACTGGGATTATGGTGAAGATTGATGACTGGGATTATGGTGAAGATTGATGACTGGGATTTAGATGAAGATTGATGACTGGGATTATGGTGTAGATTGATGACTGGGATTATGGTGTAGATTGATGACTGGGATTATGGTGAAGATTGATGGCTTGGATTATGGTGAAGATTGAGAAACAGTTATTATGGTGAAGATTGATGACTGTGATTATGGTGAAGATTGAGAAACAGTTATTATGGTGAAGATTGATGACTGGATTATGGTGAAGATTGAGAAACAGTTATTATGGTGAAGATTGATGACTGTGATTATGGTGAAGATTGAGAAACAGTTATTTTGGTGAAGATTGATGACTGGATTATGGTGAAGATTGAGAAACAGTTATTATGGTGAAGATTGAAGACTGGGATTATGGTGAAGATTGAGAAACAGTTATTATGGTGAAGATTGATGGCTGGGATTATGGTGAAGATTGATGACTGTGATTATGGTGAAGATTGAGAAACAGTTATTTTGGTGAAGATTGATGACTGGGATTATGGTGAAGATTGAGAAACAGTTATTATGGTGAAGATTGATGACTGGGATTATGGTGAAGATTGATGACTGGGATTATGGTGAAGATTGATGACTGGGATTATGGTGAAGATTGATGGCTGGGATTATGGTGAAGATTGATAAACGGTTATTATGGTGAAGATTGATGACTGGGATTATGGTGAAGATTGATGACTGGGATTATGGTCAAGATTGAGAAACGGTTATTATGGTGAAGGTTGAGAAACAGTTATTATGGTGAAGATTGATGACTGGGATTATGGTGAAGATTGATGACTGGGATTACGGTGAAGATTGATGACTGGGATTATGGTGAAGATTGAGAGACTGGGATTATGGTGAAGATTGATGATTGGGATTATGGTGAAGATTAAGAGACTGGGATTATGGTGAAGATTGAGAAACTGGGATTATGGTGAAGATTGATGACTGGGACTATGGTGAAGATTGAGAAACTTGGATTATTGGGACGATTGATGACTGTAATTATGGTGAAGATTGAGAAACTGGGATTATGGTGAAGATTGATGATTGGGATTATGGTGAAGAATGAGAAACAGTTATTAGGGTATAGAAATGAGAGACTGAGATACGAGTGAATATTGAGAGACTGGGAGTGGGGTAACGTGTGAGGAGGGACTGTGATTGAGGTGGCGACTGAGAGACTGGGAGTGGGGTAACGTGTGAGGAGGGACTGTGATTGAGGTGGCGACTGAGAGACTGGGAGTGGGGAGAAGACTGAGAGCCAGGGAGTAGAGTGAAGTTTAAATGAACTGAAGTAGGGGGATTTAGAAACAGGGATTATGTAGATATGTCAAGATCACACCACCTTCTCCATTTCTGGTGGCAATTGTAGCAGAGCCATCTGTGTATATGTGTGACCAGAAGTCCTGTGGGTAGTTGTCGTTTGTGTGTTTTTATACAATGTGTTTTCTCTCTGTGACTGTTTGGGTGCCTTTTTCATGATTCCTATTATGTTTTCCTTAAGTTCTGACATTTTGTGTTTCCCATGAGGAGTCATATCAGATGGGCTTATGGTTCCAGCATAGGTTGGGACAGTACTGTGTCACTAGTTGTCAGTTCTTTGGAGATTGCAGTGAAGTTTCTCCTCTTTTGTCTTCCTTTTCCGAAACCAGTTATTCTTTGGTGCATGGGGTGGTTAGGGAGCCTTTTATATTTCTCCGCTTGTTGCAATACTTTAGTGACCCGTCTGTCTTCTAAAGGTTGTAAACCTGTTACTGTTTCTAGAGTCTCTATAGGTATAGATTTCATAGCACCAGAGATGGTACAGGCAGCCTGGTTTTGTGCTTTGTTAATTTTGCTAAGGTATGATTTGGAAGCTGTAGCCCTGGCTGTGACTCCATACTCTAGGACTGGTCTTACTCTTCCTACGTATAGTCGTTTCAAGATATTGCTGTCTGCTCCCCAGTCCGTTCCTGTCAATTTCTTCATAATATCTGCTCGTTTTCTGGCTCTTTTGTTTGCTTTGTCTATCTGATTTATCCATGTCATTCTGCGATTCATGGTGACGCCAAGATATGTTGGGTTTTGGTCAAAAGGAAGTGTATGGTCTTTTATCTTCAAGTTTGCAGAGAGTGTGTTTCTTGATAGGTTGAAAATTGTGTATGTAGTTTTTTTTTCCCTTAATTGGTAGTAACCAGGTGTTCATCCATTTTTGAATTCTTGAAATTAATTATTTAATATTTCCCTTCCTCATTTCGCTCTTTAATTTCTGTGTAAGCGAGTAATTTTCTCGCTCCAGCTAACTGCAAAAATATTTCTCATTTTCTACCGTGTGACCGTTGATCTTACTCATCAATCTAACCCTCGCTCTAGTGCTCGTGGTTTATGAAATATATGTATTAGTTTGTTTTTATTAGTGGCTCTATCTGAACTTTGATTTGGCTGAGCAGAATTCGTTCCTTTCTACAACGTGATCACTTGGGACCTGAGGATTAAGGTAAAGATTGAGAGGTCACTTGAGACCGAAAGATTAATGTGAAAATTGAAAAACTGGGATTATGGTGAAGATTGAGATATCACTTGGGACCTGAGGATTAAGGTGAAGATTGAGAGATCACTTGGGACTGAAAGATTAATGTGAAGACTGAAAGACTGGGATTATGGTGAAGGTTGAAAGACTGGGATTATGGTGAAGATTGAGAGACAGGGATTAAGGTGAAGATTGAGAAAAAGTTATTAAGGTGAAGATTGAGAAACAGTTATTATGGTGAAGATTGATGACTGGGATTATGGTGAAGATTGAGAAACAGTTATTATGGTGAAGATTGATGACTGGGATTATGGTGAAGATTGATGACTGGGATTATGGTGAAGATTGAGAAACAGTTATTATGGTGAAGATTGATGACTGGGATTATGGTGAAGATTGATGACTGGGATTATGGTGAAGATTGATGACTGGGATTATGGTGAAGATTGATGACTGGGATTATGGTGAAGTTTGATGACTGGGATTATGGTGAAGATTGATGACTGGGATTATGGTGACGATTGATGACTGGGATTTAGGTGAAGATTGATGACTGTGATTATGGTGAAGATTGATGACTGGAATTATGGTGAAGATTGATGACTGGGATTATGGTGAAGATTGAAAAACAGTTATTATGGTGACGATTGATGACTGGGATTATGGTGAAGATTGATGACTGGGATTATGGTGAAGATTGAGAAACAGTTATTATGGTGAAAATTGATGACTGGGATTATGGTGAAGATTGAGAAACAGTCATTATGGTGAAGATTGATGACTGTGATTATGGTGAAGATTGAGAAACAGTTATTATGGTTAAGATTGATGACTGGGATTATGGTGAAGATTGATGACTGGGATTATGGTGAAGATTGATGACTGGGATTTAGATGAAGATTGATGACTGGGATTATGGTGTAGATTGATGACTGGGATTATGGTGAAGATTGATGGCTGGGATTATGGTGAAGATTGAGAAACATTTATTATGGTGAAGATTGATGACTGTGATTATGGTGAAGATTGAGAAACAGTTATTATGGTGAAGATTGATGACTGGATTATGGTGAAGATTGAGAAACAGTTATTATGGTGAAGATTGAAGACTGGGATTATGGTGAAGATTGAGAAACAGTTATTATGGTGAAGATTGATGGCTGGGATTATGGTGAAGATTGATGACTGTGATTATGGTGAAGATTGAGAAACAGTTATTTTGGTGAAGATTGATGACTGGGATTATGGTGAAGATTGAGAAACAGTTATTATGGTGAAGATTGATGACTGGGATTATGGTGAAGATTGATGACTGGGATTATGGTGAAGATTGATGACTGGGATTATGGTGAAGATTGATGGCTGGGATTATGGTGAAGATTGATAAACGGTTATTATGGTGAAGATTGATGACTGGGATTATGGTGAAGATTGATGACTGGGATTATGGTGAAGATTGAGAAACAGTTATTATGGTGAAGATTGAGAAACGGTTATTATGGTGAAGATTGAGAAACAGTTATTTTGGTGAAGATTTGTGACTGGGATTATGGTGAAGATTGAGAGACTGGGATTATGGTGAAGATTGATGATTGGGATTATGGTGAAGATTAAGAGACTGGGATTATGGTGAAGATTGAAAAACAGTTATTATGGTGACGATTGATGACTGGGATTATGGTGAAGATTGATGACTGGGATTATGGTGAAGATTGAGAAACAGTTATTATGGTGAAGATTGATGACAGGGATTATGGTGAAGATTGAGAAACAGTCATTATGGTGAAGATTGATGACTGTGATTATGGTGAAGATTGAGAAACAGTTATTGTGGTGAAGATTGATGACTGGGATTATGGTGAAGATTGATGACTGGGATTATGGTGAAGATTGATGACTGGGATTTAGATGAAGATTGATGACTGGGATTATGGTGTAGATTGATGTCTGGGATTATGGTGAAGATTGATGGCTGGGATTATGGTGAAGATTGAGAAACAGTTATTATGGTGAAGATTGATGACTGTGATTATGGTGAAGATTGAGAAACAGTTATTATGGTGAAGATTGATGACTGGATTATGGTGAAGATTGAGAAACAGTTATTATGGTGAAGATTGATGACTGTGATTATGGTGAAGATTGAGAAACAGTTATTTTGGTGAAGATTGATGACTGGATTATGGTGAAGATTGAGAAACAGTTATTATGGTGAAGATTGAAGACTGGGATTATGGTGAAGATTGAGAAACAGTTATTATGGTGAAGATTGATGGCTGGGATTATGGTGAAGATTGATGACTGTGATTATGGTGAAGATTGAGAAACAGTTATTTTGGTGAAGATTGATGACTGGGATTATGGTGAAGATTGAGAAACAGTTATTATGGTGAAGATTGATGACTGGGATTATGGTGAAGATTGATGACTGGGATTATGGTGAAGATTGATGACTGGGATTATGGTGAAGATTGATGGCTGGGATTATGGTGAAGATTGATAAACGGTTATTATGGTGAAGATTGATGACTGGGATTATGGTGAAGATTGATGACTGGGATTATGGTCAAGATTGAGAAACGGTTATTATGGTGAAGGTTGAGAAACAGTTATTATGGTGAAGATTGATGACTGGGATTATGGTGAAGATTGATGACTGGGATTACGGTGAAGATTGATGACTGGGATTATGGTGAAGATTGAGAGACTGGGATTATGGTGAAGATTGATGATTGGGATTATGGTGAAGATTAAGAGACTGGGATTATGGTGAAGATTGAGAAACTGGGATTATGGTGAAGATTGATGACTGGGACTATGGTGAAGATTGAGAAACTTGGATTATTGGGACGATTGATGACTGTAATTATGGTGAAGATTGAGAAACTGGGATTATGGTGAAGATTGATGATTGGGATTATGGTGAAGAATGAGAAACAGTTATTAGGGTATAGAAATGAGAGACTGAGATACGAGTGAATATTGAGAGACATGGGAGTGGGGTAACGTGTGAGGAGGGACTGTGATTGAGGTGGCGACTGAGAGACTGGGAGTGGGGTAACGTGTGAGGAGGGACTGTGATTGAGGTGGCGACTGAGAGACTGGGAGTGGGGAGAAGACTGAGAGCCAGGGAGTAGAGTGAAGATTAAATGAACTGAAGTAGGGGGATTTAGAAACAGGGATTATGTAGATATGTCAAGATCACACCACCTTCTCCATTTCTGGTGGCAATTGTAGCAGAGCCATCTGTGTATATGTGTGACCAGAAGTCCTGTGGGTAGTTGTCGTTTGTGTGTTTTTATACAATGTGTTTTCTCTCTGTGACTGTTAGGGTGCCTTTTTTCATGATTCCTATTATGTTTTCCTTAAGTTCTGACATTTTGTGTTTCCCATGAGGAGTCATATCAGATGGGCTTATGGTTCCAGCATAGGTTGGGACAGTACTGTGTCACTAGTTGTCAGTTCTTTGGAGATTGCAGTGAAGTTTCTCCTCTTTTGTCTTCCTTTTCCGAAACCAGTTATTCTTTGGTGCATGGGGTGGTTAGGGAGCCTTTTATATTTCTCCGCTTGTTGCAATACTTTAGTGACCCGTCTGTCTTCTAAAGGTTGTAAACCTGTTACTGTTTCTAGAGTCTCTATAGGTATAGATTTCATAGCACCAGAGATGGTACAGGCAGCCTGGTTTTGTGTTTTGTTAATTTTGCTAAGGTATGATTTGGAAGCTGTAGCCCTGGCTGTGACTCCATACTCTAGGACTGGTCTTACTCTTCCTACGTATAGTCGTTTCAAGATATTGCTGTCTGCTCCCCAGTCCGTTCCTGTCAATTTCTTCATAATATCTGCTCGTTTTCTGGCTCTTTTGTTTGCTTTGTCTATCTGATTTATCCATGTCATTCTGCGATTCATGGTGTCGCCAAGATATGTTGGGTTTTGGTCAAAAGGAAGTGTATGGTCTTTTATCTTCAAGTTTGCAGAGAGTGTGTTTCTTGATAGGTTGAAAATTGTGTATGTAGTTTTTTTTTTCCCTTAATTGGTAGTAACCAGGTGTTCATCCATTTTTGAAGTTTCCGTAGGGCATCTTGCATTCTGGAGCTAGCCACTGACATAGATTCTTCACGTGCCCATATCGCCAGGTCGTCTGTGTACATTGCTGAGTGTATTCTGGGTGGAATGTCCATTATGATGTCATTTCTGAAAATTTGAAAGAGCGTTGGGCCTTTCCATGAGTTTGCTCAGGCAGCTCAGTAGGCTAATTGGTCTGTAGCTACTTGGGTCTAGTGGGTCTTTTCCACGTTTGAGGATGGACACCATAATTGCTTCTTTCCAGATTGCCAGCACACGACCTCTCTTCCAGCTGGCATTTATTATCCTTAGAAGCTGGCCCTTGGCTTTCTGTCTCAGTTTTATGAGCATTTCGTTGGTGATTCCATCTTTTCCAGGGGAACTTTTGAGCTTCAATTCTTTGAGGGCTACATCTAGTTCTGTTGGTGTAAAGATGGTCGTCTGGTGCTCTTCTGGTGCTAAAGGCATGTATTTTGCATCTTGGTTTTCCTTTCTTGCAGCTTTTTGTTTGTGTTTTGGAATGTTCATTCTACTTATGTTTTTGTAAGTTTATATCAGTATTGTTTGTTGCCCTTTTGCCTGTGTGCATGTTCTGATTGTGTGCTAATTTTATTAAAGGCCGGCAGTTGTTTTCGTAGCTCAGAGCTTTCGCAAGTTTCCAGAGTTTGTGTCTATTTTTGTCTATAGATTGAGGCTCTCTGTTTTGTCTATCCAGCTCTGTCTTGCTGATATCATGACCTCACGTCTGTATTTGGCTGAGGCTGCTTTGTAGGCAATGTTGCTCTCTTTGCTGTGTGATGTTTCAGCTAGTTCTCTGGCAGAGTCCAGTTCCTCTTCTAGTCTTTGTATTTCCTTGCTCCAGTATGGCTTGTAGTTTCTTCTTGCTCCTCTAGGAATGGATTCTTTAGCAGCTCTCAGGATTGCCTTTGTTAACTCATGTATCATATTATTGACTTTCTTTTCATGGGTATTGATAGGCGCAGTGTAGGCATTGGTAAGCTTGGCAAACTTTTCTCAGTCTGCTCTCTTGTAGTTCCAAAGGGGAAGTGATATAAGCAACTCCTGTTTGTGAGCAAGATCCACTGAAAGTTTGACTGGTCTGTGGTCACTGTCGCCAAGTTGGTTCAGTACTATTCTGGCTTTTTTGTTGGATATGTCTCCTGTTGCGAATGCTAGGTCGGGAGTTGATGTTGTTTTCCATCTTCTTGAGTAGAAGGTTGGGGGGGGGGGTGTTCCTGTCTAGAGTTGATGAGGAATATGTTGTTGTCTATTTCCTATTCTTCCACTTCTTCACTTCCAGCATTGGATTTCTTATATCCCCATCTTTCAGAGTGGCTGTTAAAGTCTCCTACTACCAGACACTGCGATGGTGTTGTTTCCATTGACTCCAGCTTCAGTAATTTGTCGTTAGGACAGTGTATGTTAAATATCCTTGTGCTAGTGGAGTTGATGTATAGGTCTATGACAATGATCTCTGCCTCTCCGTTTGTGACTACTTCTATCTGTTTTGCTGGATGGTATTTTTAATAAGTATAAGGAGTCCAGCCTTGTGGCCTTCCCTGTCCAGTCTAAATGTTTGGTAGCCCCTAATCATAAATCTATGCTGAGGATTAAGGATTATTCACTGTAATTGTTAAGAAGGGAAGTGTCGATAGAAAAAAGTGGTAAGTGAAAAGTGTGAAGGATGTAAGCATGTAGTGGTAGTTAGAGAGTGAAGGGAGAGAGGGGGAAAGAGAAGGAGAGAGAGGGAGAAAGAGAGGGAGGGAGAGAGAGCGAAAGAGAGAGAGGGAGAGAGGAAGGGAGAGAGTGAGAGAGGGAGGGAGAGAGAGAGGGGGAGAGAGCGAAAGAAGAGAATGCTAGCAATAGATCTTGATCTTAATAATTCCAAGGCCGCTAAACGTCGTTAGATGTAGCTAAATGTCGCTAGACGTCGTTAGATGTCGCTAAATGTCGCTATACGTCGTTCAATGTCGCTAAATGTCGCTAGACGTCGTTAGAAGACGCTAGATGTCGCATATTCAAATACTGATCTGAAAAATGGCAGAAAGAATAGTGTTTATTTGTGTCTATTTTGAAATATTTGTAGATCGTTGTATATTGTTTTTGTTTTGAACCTGATAAAGGCTTTTGCTGAAACGTCGTAGTTTGTCACGTCTCTAAAGTTCAACTGTTCAATACTATTTTGTGTTTATTTTACACAACAAAAGAATATACTAGGCAGTCAAGCTATGAGGTATAATCATTATCATCAAGTACCGTGCCTGCTGGCGTAGGTGATCATGTCACTGTACAACTTTCGATCTCGCCAGCTATTTATCATTTCTGTTGTTGACCTTCTGGTAGCCATTCTCTTAATCTGTCTGGTATCTTTTCTATTTGCTTCCCTCTTTCTCATCGTCTCTCAATTTTCCCCAGTTGTTACAATATATTCCAGTTGTTCCCTTCTTATGACATGGCCAAAAAATGATGATTATTTCTTCCTAATATTGGATATCAGCTCTCTTCTTGCTTTGGCCTCTTTCAGAACGTTTTCATTATGACAATATGAACACATTAAATTTGTGTTTAATCTTTTCTGTCGTATCACTTGTTTTCTTCACAATTATTATTGTCTCTTCATTTAACCACGTTCCTTGCTACATATCTACCCTCACCCCCTGGCTACGAACCTTTTCTTCCTAATTCTTTACTCCAGGTTCTCCATTCTCTTCCTACTTTATTTACATCTTAATCGTAGTTCACTCTTCCTTCTTGTAAACCGATGTTCTTTCTGGCCTGCCTGACTAGTCACGTGATCAGAAGATTTATATTATCTAGTCTCGTACCGATCAGTATTTCACTTGTCCTTGATGAACCTCTTGGCGATGTCTCAACGAGGCTTTGACTGAAGCAGGAATCTATGCAATCGTCTTGCTAGTGTTTCTTCTCTTGTTATAATGGACAAGCCTGTGGCCTGTCTATAACGTTGTATTGTCTTCTGTTTAGTAAAACTGCAATATTCAATTTACTTCTCCACAAGCCATGAAAGAGTCGCTAGAAACTTCAACCAAATCAAGACGGCTTGAGTACGAAGCTTGAGTCTGAGGCTGGAGTACCAGACTTAAACAGAACGTTAATAATTGAAAGAAGACCTGCTCTCCACAAGGAGTTGACATTAAGCAGATAACGAATTTATGAGGGGCAGTGAAATAGAAGCAGACCTATAGAAACTCGTGAAGATGTGTCGGGACAAGAATTAATAGTCTGGGTCAGACATTGGACACACTGCTAGAAATGGAAATAAACTGTGCAAGGTTGTGGAAAGATGTTTGTGTGATATTATACGTCCCTAAATGTCGTGTATGTGGATCATTGTCTGCGTTGTTGTTCTATATGTCGTATTGACAGACCACGGTCTGTGTTGTTCTAAATGTCGTATTGACGGCCTGCTGCCTGTGTTAAGTGTTCTAAATGTCGTATTGATGGAACACTGCCTGTGTTGTTGTTCTAAATGTCGTATTGACAGACAACTGTATGCGTTGTTATTCTAAATGTCGTATTGACAGACCACTGTCTTTGTTCTTGTTCTAAATGTCATATTGACAGACAGCTGTCTGTGTTGTTGTTCTAAATGTCGTTTTGACAGACTACTGTATGTGTTGTTGTTCTAAATGTCGTATTGACAGACCACTGCCTGTGTTGTACGCATCAGTGCCTACTTTGATACGAAAAAAAAAAGAAAATTTATTGACACAAAGCTGCAGAGATGGTTGCCTAGCAACAGTGGACAACGTGTTCATGTTTGTGCCGGATTCCTATCTCTGCTCAAAGCTGGAAACTATAAATACGTCACCGTCCATTTAAGCCTGCGTATTAACGTCGCTAAAATCTATTTGGCCAACAAAATCCTCACTTTAGCCTTTGAATAAAACATGGGCAAGCGCCGTACAGATAGCCAATATATTCCTGATATGAGGAAGTAAATAATTATTATTGGAAAGATTTCATGTGGCGAGAGTTCTCGCTTTTAAACACAGGACAAACACGTAGCAGTGATCGCTACGCCTTCTCAAATGAGGGCAGCAACAAATTCTATTCATAATTTTCCATCTGTTGCCACATTTGCAGCTTACCTAAATATTCAGGAAACAACCAGACTAAACAAAAGAACACAAACGACGAAGTCTTAAAACAACTAAAAATGAAAAGTGAACTACTAAACACAATTCAAACAAAACAAATGGAATTTTTGGGCCATGTTAAAAGACACAACAGTGCCTTCTAAAAGTAATCCTGTAGGAGAAAATACAAGGTAAAAGAGGCAGAGGCAAATTCTATTCATAAATTTTCCATCTGTTGTCACATTTGCAGTTTACATAAATATTCAGACAGTTTATGTGCCCCTGCCTATCCCGTTTTATCTTGGCAGGGAGATAAGAAGATCGACTTTGATGTGCTAGCAATTATAATTGTTTGAAAGAAATGCCTATATAATAGTGAGATATGCATATAGATCATGGACGGCAGACAAAGACATTAAAAGACGAGCTACAGAGATTAGATTTAGCAGAAGAATATTGAGAGTTCCCTGGGCACACCAAAAAAAAAAAAAAAACCAACGAGCTAGTTCTCAAAGAAGTCAACACAAAAAGGAAGCTCTTCAAACATCAGCAAGAAACAATCGACATTTTGATAAAGTGGGTCGGGTGTACTTCACAAGAACAGCAAAGTTGGAGTACTTATTTACAACTGGGAAAATACAGGGAAAGAGATATATCGCGGACGGCAAGAAGGTACTAGATAGCTTGGTGTCGTGGCATGAAAAACAGTCAACAACATGATTGATGCATGCACTATGGAAAGTTAACTGTGAGGGCATGATTGATGCATGCACTATGGAAAGTTAACTGGGAGGGCATAATTGATGCATGCACTATGGAAAGTTAACTGGGACATGATTGATGCATGCACTATGGAAAGTTAACTGGGAGGGCATGATTGATGCACGCACTATGGAAAGTTAACTGGGACATGATTGATGCATGCACTATGGAAAGTTAACTGGGACATGATTGATGCATACACTATGGAAAGTTAACTAAGACATGATTGATGCATACACTATGGAATGTTAACTGTGAGGGCATGATTGATGCATACACTATGGAAAGTTAACTGTGAGGGCATGATTGATGCATACACTATGGAAAGTTATCAGGGACATGATTGATGCATACACTATGAAAAGTTAACTGTGAGGGCATGATTGATGCATACACTATGGAAAGTTAACTGGGACATGATTGATGCATACACTATGGAAAGTTAACTGGGAGGGCATGATTGATGCATACACTATGGAAAGTTAACTGTGAGGGCATGATTGATGCATGCACTATGGAAAGTTAACTGTGAGGGCATGATTGATGCATGCACTATGGAAAGTTAACTGTGAGGGCATGATTGATGCATGCACTATGGAAAGTTAACTGGGAGGGCATGATTAATGCACGCACTATGGAAAGTTAACTGTGAGGGCATGATTGATGCATACACTATGGAAAGTTAACTGTGAGGGCATGATTGATGCATACACTATGGAATGTTAACTGTGAGGGAATGATTGATGCATACACTATGGAAAGTTAACTGGGAGGGCATGATTGATGCATACACTATGGAAAGTTAACTGTGAGGGCATGATTGATGCATACACTATGGAAAGTTAACTGTGAGGGCATGATTGATGCATACACTATGGAAAGTTAACTGTGAGGGCATGATTGATGCATACCCTATGGAAAGTTAACTGTGAGGGCATGATTGATGCATACACTATGGAATGTTAACTGTGAGGGCATGATTGATGCATGCACTATGGAAAGTTAACTGTGAGGGCATGATTGATGCATGCACTATGGAAAGTTAACTGTGAGGGCATGATTGATGCATGCACTATGGAAAGTTAACTGGGAGGGCATGATTGATGCACGCACTATGGAAAGTTAACTGTGAGGGCATGATTGATGCATACGCTATGGAAAGTTAACTGTGAGTGCATGATTGATGCATGCACTATGGAAAGTTAACTGTGAGGGCATGATTGATGCACGCACTATGGAAAGTTAACTGGGAGAACATGATTTATGCATACACTATGGAAAGTTAACTGGGAGAACATGATTGATGCATACACTATGGAAAGTTAACTGTGAGGGCATGATTGATGCATACACTATGGAAAGCTAACTGTAAGGGCATGATTGATGCACGCACTATGGAAATATAACTGGGAGGACATGATTGCCTACGCAAACCGATGTGGGATATGATGATGATGATGCATATAGCAAAGCAGACCTATATCTGCAAAGTTACATTAATCGTATAACAATTCACAATCATTTCTGATTTGGCTACAAGCTCGTACATATTTGGTTCTCAAACCGAGAAAAATAAAATAAAATGCCTTCCTGGCAATAGTTACAGCTGCTACAAGATGATTGGGCCAAATATTTCAGAAGTGACGTTACTTGAATACCATGTGGAGCAAAATACTAACATCAAAACAAATAACACCAGGGTTAAAAAAAAAAAAACTATCTTTACGACACATAGTACCATTGAAGGTGTATGTCGGGGAGCAACGATAGAACCAGAGGGATAAAGGCCGCTTGTTCAAGAAGTCGTCACGACATGTGAGACTCAGGATTTTTATTTCACCCCCGATAGAAAAAATCCTTTCTGTCTACCGCGGGCTTCGAGCACCGTACGTCAGCTCTTTCAGCCAGCGGGGCTGTGGTTTTAGCCGCACGGCCACGCGCAAACCAGGGTTAAAGGAGAGAATAGTCAAATGTTATATCTTCTCAGCGGTCTTGTGTGGTGCAGAAACATGGACATTAGACGGGAAAACCAGACAGAAAATTGAAGCCTTTGAAGTGTGAATTTATAGAAGAATAGAAAGAATTTGATGGAAAGAAATGAAAACAATTGGCGAAGTCTTGAAAACAACTAAAAATAAAAAATAGAACTACTAAACACAATTCAAACAAGACAAATAATATTTGTGGGCCATATTACAAGAAACGGCAGCCTACTTAAAGAAATCTGGGAAGGGAAAATACAAGGTAAAAGAGGAAGAGGGAAACCAAGATTAACATGGACTAATAACATTAAAAGATAGACGAGTCAGCTTATGATAACCCACACTATCAATGTAAAAGACAGAGAGGAATGGCGCTCCGTGGTAACCAATCTTCAATGTGGAAGACGGCACTTGATGCTGATGATGATGACTTCTTTTAAATAATCTAATTGGAAAAGAGCACAGCTGGATGGTGGAGAACCGTCAACAAGAGAAAGATTGTTTAGTCTGGTAAACACAGCTTTGAAATATATCTACAAGATTATCTACATCAATGATAGCTCATTCCATGTATGGCTGAAATGTCATGGAAATACACGTTTATAGGCAAGGAAACAAGCACAACGAAATAGAAATCAACAGAAATCGCGAAAAAATTCATTGAACAAATATAGAGAGTGTCTTGAAAAGCCCTGTGACAGCATGTAGAAGACAAAGTAAATATATCCATGCGGGAATACAAAGCTATTGAGAAAATAAATTCCATATAATTTTTATATCTAGAGAAATGCAGCAAGTTGGAACAGAAAATATATCATCTATGTTAAGTGGCTCGATGTTTGGTCAGTGTTAGCTAGAAGAATATTGTGGCCGATAGATACTGTCTTTATCGGACCATGTAGACCGCATTGGGTTTGGTTTCGTCGGAAAAAAAAATATTGGGGTCCAGACTGTTGATTATTGAAGTGATCTGAGGAAAGCAAGGAAGATGGATGAGAGAGAGAGAGAGAGAGAGAGAGAGAGAGAGAGAGAGGAAGGAAACTGTAGTGGTTGTTAAATAAAGATGGAGATGAACAAACATAAATGTTGAAGTAGAAAGGGAATGGAGAGTAGTTGTAGTTATAGTTGTAGTTATAGTTGTAGTTGTAGTTATAGTTGTAGTTATAGTTGTAGTTGTAGTTGTAGTTATAGTTATAGTTGTAGTTGTAGTTGTAGTTATAGTTGTAGTTATAGTTATAGTTGTAGTTGTAGTTATAGTTATAGTTGTAGTTGTAGTTATAGTTGTAGTTATAGTTATAGTTGTAGTTGTAGTTGTAGTTATAGTTATAGTTGTAGTTGTAGTTATAGTTGTAGTTATAGTTATAGTTATAGTTATAGTTGTAGTTGTAGTTATAGTTATAGTTGTAGTTATAGTTGTAGTTGTAGTTATAGTTGTAGTTATAGTTGTAGTTGTAGTTGTAGTTATAGTTGTAGTTGTAGTTATAGTTGTAGTTGTAGTTATAGTTGTAGTTGTAGTTATAGTTGTAGTTGTAGTTATAGTTATAGTTGTAGTTGTAGTTATAGTTGTAGTTATAGTTATAGTTGTAGTTGTAGTTATAGTTATAGTTGTAGTTTTAGTTATAGTTGTAGTTATAGTTATAGTTGTAGTTATAGTTAAAGTTGTAGTTATAGTTGTAGTTGTAGTTATAGTTATAGTTGTAGTTATACTTGTAGTTATAGTTGTAGTTATAGTTGTAGTTATAGTTGTAGTTGTAGTTGTAGTTATAGTTATAGTTGTAGTTATAGTTGTAGTTGTAGTTATAGTTGTAGTTATAGTTGTAGTTATAGTTGTAGTTGTAGCTGTAGTTGTAGTTATAGTTGTAGTTATAGTTGTAGTTGTAGTTATAGTTGTAGTTGTAGTTATAGTTGTAGTTATAGTTGTAGTTGTAGTTATAGTTGTAGTTATAGTTGTAGTTATAGTTGTAGTTATAGTTGTAGTTGTAGTTATAGTTGTAGTTATAGTTGTAGTTGTAGTTATAGTTGTAGTTGTAGTTGTAGTTGTAGTTGTAGTTATAGTTATAGTTATAGTTATAGTTGTAGTTGTAGTTATAGTTGTAGTTGTAGTTTTAGTTGTAGTTATAGTTGTAGTTGTAGTTATAGTTGTAGTTATAGTTGTAGTTGTAGTTATAGTTGTAGTTATAGTTGTAGTTATAGTTGTAGTTATAGTTGTAGTTATAGTTGTAGTTGTAGTTATAGTTGTAGTTATAGTTGTAGTTATAGTTGTAGTTGTAGTTATAGTTGTAGTTGTAGTTATAGTTGTAGTTATAGTTGTAGTTGTAGTTGTAGTTGTAGTTAATCGAAGGCACCGGTGTCACTGCAAACGAATGAAAATGCATAATTGCTCAACCGCTCGTGTCAGTGGAATCATCCGAATTAACATCTCATCGAATATCCAAACAAAGAAAAGCAACTGCAGTTATCTTCATAGCAAACATAGCACACGTCAAAATATATAAGACGTATTATAGCACCGACAGTGAACGCAGCTGAACTGTCCTTTGTCATACGATATCATCAGTCATCGTAAGCAAACATGAATATAGAAACACCATCTGAATGACAAGCACAGCTCACGGTGTACACAGAGCACTACAGTCAGTAGCTCCGGCAACAAGCACAGCTCACGGTGTACACAGAGCACTACACTCAGTAGCTCCGGCAACAAGCACAGCTCATGGTGTACACAGAGCACTACAGTCAGTAGCTCCGGCAACAAGCACATCTCATGGTGTACACAGAGCACTACACTCAGTAGCTCCGGCAACAAGCACAGCTCATGGTGTACACAGAGCACTACAGTCAGTAGCTCCGGCAGCAAGCACAGCTCATGGTGTACACAGAGCACTACAGTCAGTAGCTCCGGCAACAAGCACAGCTCATGGTGTACACAGAGCACTACAGTCAGTAGCTCCGGCAACAAGCACAGCTCATGGTGTACACAGAGCACTAAACTCAGTAGCTCCGGCAACAAGCACAGCTCATGGTGTACACAGAGCACTAAACTCAGTAGCTCCGGCAACAAGCACAGCTCATGGTGTACACAGAGCACTAAACTCAGTAGCTCCGGCAACAAGCACAGCTCATGGTGTACACAGAGCACTACAGTCAGTAGCTCTGGCAACAAGCACAGCTCATGGTGTACACAGAGCACTAAACTCAGTAGCTCCGGCAACAAGCACAGCTCATGGTGTACACAGAGCACTAAACTCAGTAGCTCCGGCAACAAGCACAGCTCATGGTGTACACAGAGCACTAAACTCAGTAGCTCCGGCAACAAGCACAGCTCATGGTGTACACAGAGCACTACAGTCAGTAGCTCCGGCAACAAGCACAGCTCATGGTGTACACAGAGCACTAAACTCAGTAGCTCCGGCAACAAGCACAGCTCATGGTGTACACAGAGCACTAAACTCAGTAGCTCCGGCAGCTAGCACAGCTCATGGTGTACACAGAGCACTAAACTCAGTAGCTCCGGCAACAAGCACAGCTCATGGTGTACACAGAGCACTAAACTCAGTAGCTCCGGCAACAAGCACATCTCATGGTGTACACAGAGCACTAAACTCAGTAGCTCCGGCAGCTAGCCGGACTTGGAATATGAGGAAACTGCAACAAAAAACAATTTTTTTCAGCAGAGTCTCAACGGTTCCTGTCGCCTATTCGCTACATTGATCAGAAGACCGGAAGGAGGACACGAGAAATGAAAGGTGCTGTGGGGATATTTGAGAGAAAGAGAGAGTTTGAAGAGAGGTGGAGAGACAATGTTACAAACAGTGATGGAGACATTGGTCAACATTTTGGCCACCTTTGGTCTAGATATATGACGTCGGCCTCTGGACAGAAAGGAGCCGGGTTCAAAACCCGTAAAAAAATGTAAAGTACCCACGTCACGCCAAATGGCTTATATGGAATATGGTGTTAGTGACCATAAGTTTTACAGACCTTCGGCACATGATTTTTGGGGTAATGTGGTCGGTATTACGTCCGTGCCGCTTTACTTTCCCAGAAAAAAATCCGGTACCCATTAAAGGCTGCGTCACAGACGGTGGTATTTATTTATTTACTTTTGTTTAATAGCAAGAACTGATCTGCTGTTTCTTTGAGGCGCTACGTGATCTCTCCCCACCTCCCCCCTTTCCATCTATGGTTTGTGGGTAGTGAGATCCCATGTCTAGCTAACTCGGATAACGGCAATGTACACGGGGTCCCGTGTGCACTCGCGCACGTTAAAGAACCCTTGGCGGTTGAAATTGGAAACAGTCGGTCAGAAATATGTGCACCTACCTGGCAAACTTGACAACGACAGCCCACATTCATCTGTAGTGTAGTCATTACTACACACTACAAAAAAAGTAGGTTGTCGCTGACAACCAGCCATCACTACACGCTACAAATAAAAGTCGGTTGTCGCTGAAAACCAGCCATCACTACACACTACAGATGAAAGTAGGGTGTCGCTGACAACCAGCCATCACTACACACTACAGATGAAAGTAGGTTGTCGCTGACAACCAGCCATCATTAGACAAACAACTATGATTGTTACTACAACATGTAATAAGATGACCCCTACAAATGTTAATTTTATTAACACTCACATAACAAAGGTGGCTTGTTACGGCCACGTATTTGTTGATATGTTTCTATATGTTTTAGCAAGAAAGGTCTCAGTCTGGATGGTAAGAAAACAGAAGTAATGGCCATATCGAAGAAACAATCATCATCATGCAGCATAAAAGAGCCATCAACAGATGCAGGATAAAATGAGCATACTTGATAAGAGATCACAACAGCTAGGACTGAAGATTAATAGAGATAAGACCAACATTATGGGAATTAATGCAATTGGCAATAACCAAATAAAACTAGGAGAAATACCTCTACTAGATGTACAATCTTATATATATATATCTGGGCGATAATATAGATAAAGAGGGAGGAACATAAAATGATACCAAAATAAGGATATCAAAAGCAAGAGAAGCTTTCATTGCACTGGGAAACATATGGAAATCCAAAGAAATTAAGTTAAAGGCAAAAATTAAAATTTGTAGCTCAAATGTTAAGTTGGTCCCATTATATGGCTGTGAAAGATGGAGAACAACAAAATTAAAGATACAGACTTTCATTAATGGATGCTTACGCAGGATAAAAGGATGGAAATGGCAGGACAAAACCACTAACATAGAATTATGGAAATGTACCAGTCAAACACCAGTGGATAAAGTTATACAGCGAAGACGATGGCGCTGGATAGGACACACACTGCAGAAGCCAACTGAGAGTATTACACAACAGGTCCTCTTTTGGAATCCCCAGGGGAAAAGACAAAGAGGAAGACCAAGGAATTCTTGGAGAAGACAGATAGAAGCAGTGATGAAGATGATGGGGAAGACATTGAATGATCTTGAAAGAATGGCAAAAAACAGAACGACTTGGAAAGTGTTTGTTGAAGACCTATGTTCCACTGGGAGCTGAAAAGATAGAAGAAGAAGATGCAGCATAAAAATAAACAGGATAAATCCGAAACAAGAGCAACACGTCGAATACTTGGGGACAATAATAACATCTGATGGAAGATGCACTTGGTTACAGCTTGCAATATACAGGGAAAGAGATTGCGTACAACAAAGGAGAAAATACTGGATAGCTTGGTGTCATGGCATGGAAAACAGTCAACAACAGGATTGATACGATGTACGGTGGATAGAAGATTGTTGCAGGACATGATCGCCTACGCTAGCCTGCATGGCACATAATGATGATGACGATGATGATGATGATGATGACGATGATGATGATGATGATGATGATGATGTGTTTTAGTCGTAGAATTAGAATGTTAGAAGAAGACAGCAATGAATAGAGGCGTTCTCATTCCTGCAACTAGCCTGCACTCTTCCAGTTTACAACCCAGCCGGCTCCTCGTGCAGTAACTGTATAACGCTCTAAAGACGAGAAGGTCATGTGACGACAACATCTAGCTCAAGGTCAAATAGTCAATAAAATATCACTCTACATATCACTCGCCCAAGGGGGTAATCAAATGCACTAGAGATAACAGTAGCCAGGCGAGTTGATAAGGTCAAAGTTACGCCTTTCACAGAACTGGGAGTATCACTATCACATAAGTTCACAAATATCGATGTCGCGGTTGACAGTGAGTTCACATATGAATATGTAAAGTGCTCCATACATCGCAACATTCAGATAGCTAAACGTGTTCTCCATATTGCAGCCCTGGAAGAAATCAAAGTGGACATCCTCGCTAGGGGGAATAGCGTTTACAGCAAAGAAAGAGCAAACGTTATGATGAAGGAGAGAAGGTGGGTCATATTATGAAATGTCAGGAAGAAAAACATGCTCAAAGAAGGATGAGATAGATGGCAAGTTGACAGCAAGAGAAACATAACATACATCACACATCAAATGTCAGCAAGAAGAACATAACGCATCACACATTAAATGTCAGCAAGAAGAACATAACGCATCACACATCAAATGTCAGCAAGAAGAACATAATACATCACACATCAAATGTCAGCAAGAAAAACATAACATACATCATTCATCAAATGTCAGCAACAAAAACATAACATACATCACACATCAAATGTCAGCAACAAAAACATAAAATACATCACACATCAAATGTCAGTAAGAAGAACATAACACATCACACATCAAATGTCAGCAAGAAGAACATAACGCATCACACATAAATGTCAGCAAGAAGAACACAACATAGATCAAACCATCAAATGTCAGCAAGAAGAACACAACATAGATCAAACCATTAAATGTCAGCAAGAAGAACACAACATAGATCAAACCATTAAATGTCAGCAAGAAGAACACAACATAGATCAAACCATCAAATGTCAGCAAGAAGAACACAACATAGATCAAACCATTAAATGTCAGCAAGAAGAACACAACATAGATCAAACCATTAAATGTCAGCAAGAAGAACACAACATAGATCAAACCATTAAATGTCAGCAAGAAGAGCATAGCGTACATCAACCTATAAAATGTCAAAAGGGTGCACATAACATACACCAAGCAATCAAGTGTTAGCAAGAACATAACGTGCGTCAATTCATCAAATTTTAGCCAGTTCGGCATCATCAACATCTAGTGTCGTGTTCTGTACATCTAAAATCTAAGGTGAATATTTAATCCCTTTTGAACAACTATAATCTAATGTGAGTTTCTTACCATTTTTTCCACCTTTAGACTCCTCTATCTTTTAATGTATACATCCTTGTCCCACCTATCTCATCCTTGTCTCGTATTCATCCTTGTCCCGCCTATCTCATCCTTGTCTAGTATACATCCTTGTCCCACCTATAGCATCCTCCGTCTCTTAACGTATACATCCTTGTCCCACCTATATCATCCTTGTCTCGTATACATCCTTGTCCCACCTATATCATCCTTGTCTCGTATACATCCTTGTCCCACCTATATCATCCTTGTCTCATATACATCCTTGTGCCACCTATATCATCCTTGCCTCGCATACATCCTTGTCCCACCTATATCATCCTTGTCTCATATACATCCTTGTCCCACCTATATCATCCTTGTTTCGCATACATCCTTGTCCCACCTATTTCATCCTTGTCTCGCATACATCCTTGTCCCACCTATATCATCCTTGTCTCGCATACATCCTTGTCCCACCTTTATCATCCTTGTTTCGCATACATCCTTGTCCCACCCATCCCATGTATCTTACATTTCCTTTCCCTGGCATTTGAGATGTTCACTCAATTTTCTTCATGACGTTTGAAGATTTGCGTTTTTTCTCGTTGTTGGCAACAAAAATGCTCATAATATTGGACAATCAAATAAGTATTTATCAACATAAAGAAGCAGGTTCGTGCCAAACGTACTATCACTTGACATATTTAATCTCCCTAGTAACAGTCAGCCATAGTTGACTATGGATTTTGCATTGCCCTTAGGAAATGTAATTTTTTTTCGTTTCCATCGCCATGTATTCTCCTTTTCTATGAATCTGTTTGCTTCTTGTTTGAGTTGCAGCTTTAGAGTGTTTCCAAAGATTGCGGTCTGCAGCTATGTCTTCCCAGACTGCAAGGTTTATGTTCTGAGTCTTCATGTCACGTTTACATATGTCTGTAAAATGAACATACGTTCATAGTAAATTTATATTGGAAAATTAATCTGTTGTCATAAATATAAACAATTTGAGGTATGCTGATGCAAAATCTTAACTGCTAAGAATGGAACAAGTTTAAGAAAATGATTTCTATTACAATGATGGGACGTGCAAAAAGAAAGGTCTCAGCTTCAACAGCAACAAGATAGAAGTGATAGTTGCCAGAAAAACAAACGATAACTCCGAGAGACACAATGGAATTAGAGGGTGGGGGAAGGCATACAATGCAAAACTGATGATAATAATTAACTACAAAAATTGGGGTGGGGGTGGGTTATGGATACATGTTTACGTAGGTGGTGGACAACACAATAACAAAATTAAGTTGACACACTATACTCCTACCTACCTACCCACTACATACCTACCCACTACATACCTGCACAATACATACCTACCCACTATATACCTACACACTACATACCTAACCACTACATACCTACACACTACATACCTAACAACTACATACCTACCCACTACATACCTAACCACTACATACCTACCCACTACATACCAACACACTACATAACTAACCACTACATACCAACACACTACATACCTAACCACTACATACCTACCCACTACATACCTACCCACTACATAGCTACCCACTATATACCTATCCACTACATACCCACACACTACATACCTACCCACTACATACCTACACACTACATACCTACCCACTACATACCTACACCTTGTATGTTATCTTCATTCTAGACCTAACCTCTGCTTCTTTTATCTTAATTCTAGACCTGACCTCTGCTTCTGTTATCTTCATTCTAGACCAGGCCTCTGCTTCTGTTATCTTAATTCTAGACCTGACCTCTGCTTCTGTTATCTTCATTCTAGACCTGACCTCTGCTTCTGTTATCTTCATTCTAGACCTGACCTCTGCTTCTGTTATCTTCATTCTATACCTGACCTCTGCTTCTGTTATCTTCATTCTAGACCTGACCTCTGCTTCTGTTATCTTCATTCTAGACCTTACATCTGCTTCTGTTATCTTCATTCTAGATCTGACCTCTGCTTCTGTTATCTTCATTCTAGACCTGACCTCTGCTTCTGTTATCTTCATTCTAGATCTGACCTCTGCTTCTGTTATCTTCATTCTAGACCTGACCTCTGCTTCTGTTATCTTCATTCTAGACCTGACCTCTGCTTCTGTTATCTTCATTCTAGATCTGACCTCTGCT